>PVLA01016924.1:0-19085 GCA_004027455.1 Hydrochoerus hydrochaeris
TTGTCTTGACTGATTTTATTTGAATCTGGTATGCTTGAGGGTATCAAGTCTGTGAGTAGGGGCAACTACTGTGGGGATGGCAGGATTCCATAGGATACCCATTCTGGTTTGATTATTAACCGCCTTTGAAGTGCTATAATGTCTCCAATGTTTGGTTTTTATTAATAGTGCTAAGTATAGCTAAGTTTAATTATGCTATGCGTGACAATATAGACAATTTTATTGAAAATAATAAGAAACATCATAGTGACTACTGTAGATCCCCTAGTATTGTGGTTTTATATATCCTTTTCATTTTGTGTTTCTCTAGGAATTTGTATTGTTGACTTATTTTGGTTTATTTGTCCCTCCAATACAGTAAGGCTAGGTATGCATGTATAGACATATACATGTATAGAACTTCTAAACAGTTTACAAGAGTTGATTATAGTTATTGAAAAAAAATAGAGAGGAAAGGAAAGTATTCTAAAAGTTATAACTGCATGTATGTTTGAGTGTGTAGGATAGATGACTATATTACTAAGTTTTTGTTGGATAGATGAACAGAACTGGTTGCAGTCTCACTGTTTAAATGTCCACTTTGTAGGTTTTACTTTTGTAACTTGAACAACTACTTCTAGGAAGAAAATATGTAATTGTCAAGTAGTGATTTCTTACTATTGTTTTTTTGAAATTTTGTATTATTTCTACTCTCTGTTTCAATTTTTCCTTTAAATTAAAAAAATGCATCTTCAAAAACCAAGGCTTACAGGTGCTACATTTCTTTCCCAATTGTATTGATTTCATATGCTGTATAGAGGATCAATTGCAGGAGTATGTAATGCCAAAGACTGTTTGTATATGGGTGTGTATACACATGTGTATTTTGTCATAAGTGTGTATTTTGTAGAGCCAGGAAAATACTTTTTAAAAGGATGAAAATTAATTTCCTCACATGTTTTGTCTTAAATGATATTGGTCAATCTAAATTCATAGTTCTACAAACTAATTACATTGTATAAAGCTCAGTGTATATAGGAATACAGGAATTTTCAGAATAAAGTTGACCAAACCTATTCTTATGACCCCATCTGTGACTACAAGTTCTATGAGTATTACAGCAATTGTATTTTGTCTTTTATTTATGACATGCATACCTGTAATATCCTTTGTCAAATATCTGAAAATCTGTAGGTTGTACATTGAGGGATGGTGGCACAGGTTGATAAAAAGAGATGTTCTTGTTGCTGTATTTTCTGTTCATGTTTTTAAAGACATTTCTTATTCAATGAATGTACATCAATATATTCACCATTAGGTAACGCAAACCAGAAATACAAATAATGTTATTTCATCCTTCTCACACATGCAAACTTACTGAAGTTTAGCCCAAGTATTTTTTAAATGCAACAGATTGGAGTTTATCTTGGAAGAGTTCTTCCATCTGTGAAAACTGTCATTGGAAGAAGGAAGAACACTTTAAAATAAATCCACCAGCTGTATTGATAATCCTGTAGTGATATGAAGGCCTGAATATGATAGGACTATTTGTTAACTTAGTTACACCATATGACAGGAGAACTGGCTTAAGAATTTTCCAGCTCCTGATAATGACTTTAAAAATCGTTAAATTGTAGTGAAATGACATTAATGTAGTTTTAAGCCATAATTTTAAAATAAAAAGCAATGTATTAAAAGTTTAAATTATTTTAAAATTAACTTACTTAAATGGAACATGTTATGATGAAGAATATGCTTTAAAATCCCAGAGGACTACTAGAAAATTAAATACTTGCAAAATATGGCTAAATTAATGAACCAACAAACATGTCTATATTTTTTATTTGACAGCAACAAACATTTTAAACATCAGTTTTCTCTTAGAGCTTTAAAAGAGATAAGCTATAAACTTCCCTTCTCTTTTACATAAGATGGGTCTGTGCACAAAAGATTAGATATTTATATTGTATCCTTTCTCGTGTAGCCCTTACATTTTTCTTCACATGATGGAATACTAAAGTGCTTGTGACTGATTCAATAACATGAAGGAACCAAGTGAAGTGGTGTGTATTTTCTAGAAGGAGACTACTGGGGTACCTGTAAAGTACCTCTTAATTTAAATTTTCTACCCTTTACTTTTAAAAAGGATTGAAGAGCTCACAGAATAGAAGTGATCCTCTTGTGTGGAAGGAGGACTCTAGAAATCATCCCACTTGCTAATGGATAAAAAAATTGATATTGATCACTATGGGAAGAGTGGAGAAGGCTTTCCTTTTCTAAGAGGATTCTGAATGTCTCAGGTCTGTGTACTCTGATTCCTAAACAATGGAGTTTTCGACCATATCTTCTAAGTTGTCTGAGAGATAGATTGCCAAAATGACTTTTGAGAAACTGTTCAGTGTTGGCTCAGCCCATTCCAAAATCATGCTTCTGTTTTTTTCTGATACAGGCTGATGCTTTTCTCAGTCCCATGTTATAATTTCCTTTAGAGGCTCTCTACACTATCTTTCTATGAATTTTTACACCATCTATTCAGTAATATTGTTAGTGAATCCCTTAATACTAGAAACTCTCTTTTAAAAAAAAACTTCAACAAAATGCTAAACTCCTAGCTCTTGACATTAGAGTTTTCCAAAATTTGGTCCCAGCACAGTTCAAATAAATTTTCTCATCACTTTTGCCTAGATAATGAACTACTCTAGCCAAATCAATTAATTACACCAATACTTACTTTGAGCCTTTTTTGAATATTTACCCATATCATTCTTTCTCATATTTTAGCCTTGTCACACTCAAAGTTATTTTGACTTCCACCCATTTATTGCTGATACTGGACACCTTAAACTGGCACTAATACATCATGATGCCAAGTAGTATATATTTGCTTTTTTAAAGATACACATTGTACTTTTGACTTAAAAAGGCACTCAATAAATTATCACTAACTTTTATAAATATAAAATCTTCCTACAAATTTTGTCTTGCCAAAAAGGTTACATGTGGAGTCATTAGAAAGTTCAATTGTTATGCCATTTGGTGGCCATTACTATCTAATGGTAGCTTAAGTTCTAGTAATTTAATCTCTGTAGCAATGCATGACCCATAAATGCAACTTTAAATATTTCTTTGTTGAATTTAATGAAACATACATCTAATTTCTTATTCTAGTATCTTAGGTGCAATCTTGAAACTCAATGAGACCCATGAAATGATTAGTTCAAAAATCCTCCTGAGGTTAATTGAATCATATTTTTTCTCTTCTTTAAGTATTTTTTATATTACAAGTACCCTTTTAATTGCACTAGAACTTGTTAGTCATTGTTAGTCAATAAATATTTACTAATTGGTTATGTCAAATGTACCTAAAATATCATGTGAGAATGCAAAAGAGTAGTGACAAATGACTTTCAGATTATCAATAGCAGTGAATAACTGCTCCATTGCAGATAATGAGGGGATGAGCAGGCTTAAGCAGAAACTAAGAACGTTTGATTAGGAATATACTGATTAATTTTAAGTCAGTAATTGTTCATCTTGGCCAGTGTTAAGCAAAATCATCCAAAACCAGGAAAGGAAGACAAATATATCCATTCATTAGCATGATAAAGCATTCAACTATAAAGGGATACTGAAGACTTTTTAGCTTTCTATGAAAAAGAACAATTGGGTTATTCTGGTAATTTTAATTAAAATTTAGACTGAATTTACATGTTCACCTGTAGATTTGTGTCAGGAAGAGATGTATTTTGTTCTGTTCAGAGGACAAACGTCTTCAAAATTAAATTTCTTTGTTCACTAAAACATTGTCCAGTTTTGTACCTAATAATCTTACTCATATATTCTTTTGCTAAATTTGCTAAATAATTCCAAGTATATTCAATTATAGTTTTGAAAAGAAAATCTTTATTGAGATATAATTCATATCCCTTGTGTTTTCTCATGGAAATGTTTTTCATAGTTCAGTGATGTCTAACAGATTTAGAGTTACAACCATCACTGTAGTTAATTTGAGAACATTTTTAATCACTCCAGAAAGAGATTTGATGCTGTTAGCAGCCATTCTCCTTTTTATGTCACACTACCAGCCCTAGAAGCTACTCATCTGCTTTCTGAATGTATAGTTTTGCCTAAAATGGACAATTTACATAAATGGAATCACATAATATGTGGTCTACTGTGAATGGTGTCTTTGATTTAACATAATATTTTCAAGGTTTATCCATGTTAAAGTATATATTGTTACTGCATTCCTTTCTATTTTAAAAATATTGTGGGTTTTTGGTATGAATGCATACATCATTTAGCCATTTATAAGGCAATGTGCAGTTGAGTAGTTTCACATTTTAACTTTTATGAATAATTCTGTTATGAACATTAGGTTTTACGTGAACATATGTTTTAATTCTCTTGAGTGTACACTGAAGAATGGAATTGCTGAGTCATATGTTAATTTTACTTTTAATCTTATGAGGGATGGTTAAACTATCTTTCAAAGCAGCTACCCTATTTTCCTTTCATATCAGCAATACATGGGGTTTCTCACATCCCTGCACTATTGGTAAATTTTCTATTTGTCTTTTAACTGTAGCCATCCAAATGTTTGAGTGCTGTCTCATTGTGGTTTTGACTTATATTCTCTGATGACTAATGATCAGGAGCATCTTTTATTATGCTTATTTGGAGACTTGAATATCTTCAAGAGAAATTTTTTATGATCATTTGCCCATTTTAGTTAGATTATTCGTCATTGTATGGTTGAGTTGTAAATGTTAATATATTCTAGGAAAAAAAATCCCATCATATACATGACTTACAAATATATTATCCTGTTCTCTGAATTTTTTCTGACTTTCTTGATAGTTAAAGCCCAAAAACTTTTAATTTTTATTAAATTCAATTTAACTACTTTTTCTCTTCTATGTTTCTGTGTTCTTTTCTGTTCTGTGTTTTAGGAATCATATCTAAGAAACTACAATAAAATCCAATGTCTTGAAAATTTACATATGCAAATTCTACAAATTAAGGAATTGTACAATAAAATTTATTTAATAGAATATAAAATTTAAAAAATTTAATAGGATAACTACAGGCCTTGTAGTTTATATTGGAAAGTGCTTTGTGTGTGAGTGTGTGTATGTGCATGTATGTGTGTTTACATGGATATATGGATTGTACTTAAATAAGAGTACTGTAACTAGATTTTATTGTGTAGTAAATCATAGACAGTATTGTTTATTGTGAACCAAGGAAGTATCATTTATCTGTTATTTGGTCCCTGGACAAATATTTGGTTTTTGTACCTCCATTTTACTAGTTAAGAGTTGAATTTCGTGCCAAATTGTTACTATGCATTTAAGAAAAAAGAGCCATTCTTATGTCTCAAACAAAACTGTTGGTTGCTGAGGGAACACACTAAACAAAACAAATATTGCTAAGCAACACAGGTGTTTTTTGAAACATGTACTAATTTCCATTTTAAAACATTTTATTTAGTCAGGAGTGACAGTGTAATTATTTTGAAATACATTTTAGTATTCTGATGTTTTTAATTATTTTCTCCTTTTTTACTTTTTCCTGTATTTTCAGCAAGATTACTTTAAAGATTTTCCACTAACTTCAGTTTCTGTAGGACTTAACTTCTTTTTTTATGTATCAAGCATTTATTTCTATCTATTTAGGTATTCAGAAATTTTGGATTGAGTGCTGGATATCTTTTATAATGAAAGTTTATTGATAAGCAGGTTAAATCAAGGACTTTTGAAGGACTGGAATGTACTAAAAGATAAATAATAAATATTCCTGATTTATTGCTATAATTATTTTTATAGTTCTGGTGATTTAAAGCAGGGTCTCGCATGAGTTAGGCAAGTGTTCAGTCACTAACTGTATCTCCTGTCTAGTTGCTATAATCTGCTGCTGATGGTTTATATTTATATTCACCAAGAATTTATTATGTTCAAGATTCTTCATTTGCTTCTTCCTAGAAACAAGAGACATATTCCTAAAAACCTTAAATAGTATGTTGAACAAAAGCCAAAGAAAAAATAAATGTATTAATTTGTAATATTAAAGCCATACTTTTCTTGCATTGTAGAAGTCTTATACTTACAGAAGTATTCTAGCAATAATTTCTATATATACCTACAAATAATTTTCCCTACTATATTGTAAATTTTTATTATTTTTCCTTAATTTTTATGCAATTTCCCTTATCTATTGAGGAATCCCATTTCTCAGATAATCATATTTATTTGTTGTGACTTGTTAGTTCTTCTTGACTGTTACAGTTTCTCTAACTTAAAAAAAATTTTTTTTTGATGTACTTGACAGATCTCAGTAGCAATATTTGGGCCCAAATCTTGTTTGTGATTAGTGCAAAAGGTATTTTCAATATTGAGATTATTTTTCATTATTTAGTCATTAAATAGTAATATAGTTGTTCTATGTGTTTTCTAAAACAAGAATTCAAAAAGTACTATGGAAATAAGAGATCATCTGAGCTATTTTATAATATAGTAGTCAAGTGTGGGGAAAAGAGTGAGGAAAGATGACCTTGTCGAAGTATGGTCAAGGAGTCTCTGTAAAGTATGTTTCATGTCTATCTTTGGTTAATGGAGTGCTAGTTAAGAATGTTGATCAACAGTGTCATAAAGCTTCATTTTCTGAGACAGGTCTGATGAATAAAGGGAAGGCTCTGAGTTTTTTAATTTGGGCATGTGGAGGATTATTGAATATAACCTTTGTTGGTGTTGTTCTTTTTTATTTATTTATCTATTTTTTATTTTTTTGGTACCAGGAATTGAACTCACAACCTCAAACTTGCCAGGCAGGTTCTTATGCCACTGAGCTAAATCCCTGGTGGTATTCTTTTGAAGGACTGATTTTAATCTTGATCAAACAATGCTACTTAGGTTACTTTTTTTGAACTGAAAAGTATAATGTAAAGTAATATGTTAGGATGTTTTATGAATTAAAAGGATTAATAGAATGTTTTTAATTTTTGATTTTTCTAAAATTATTTTATGCATTAGTATATAGCATATTAAATATAGTATAATATAGTATATTAACTCTACATGTCACATACTCTGATATTGTTAGTTAATGATACTGATTTAATATATATATCATATATACATGTTGACATTTGATTTTTAATCCAGTTATCTAAATAAAGGAATAATATATTTTTCATTATTTAATGTTAAATTAAGACACATTGTTACATAATAAAATTTTACTTTTTGTAGAACTATTATGGAGCTGCTAAGAAGATTTTTTCTGACAACCCACTTGGTCTTACTTGTGGAATGGTGTGTCCAACTTCTGATCTTTGTGTAGGGGGTTGCAATTTATATGCCACTGAAGAGGGACCAATTAACATTGGCGGACTGCAGCAGTTTGCTGCTGAGGTATGTAAGAGGTACACTTAATTCTCCTTTTTATATGACCAGCTACTAGTATTTGAAAGTATGAATCATTGGTGTTTTATTGTTACACAATATTTCTAGTGTGATGCATAGCAAAAATTATACATATTCTGTGCAACAGTGTTTTTTATTTGACAATTTACCTATAAAAATGAATTTTAAAAACCAGTTAGTTACAATCCCTGCAGTTTATTATTTTGAAGAATAATAGATAAAGTAGATATTCTGAAAGTAGAATTTATTTGTTAACTTTATATTGAAGTACAGCAAGGAGACTCTATTATGCAAAGGCTATATTTATGAGCTGATTCTTTTCCTTAATCTTTACAGATTGAAATGATATTTCAACAGTATTTTGTCATTTCTTTGAGTAATAGAGGTTTGAGATTTTCAAAAAAAATCTTGAAATGGAATAGTATTTTTCAACAACAAGAAAATGCTAGATTTTGCGAACTTATCAATTGGGAGTAGTTATGATATTTGGATTAAAAATGTATAATGAAATAAAAAGAATGTTCTTTTCTACAATGGAGCCCATAAATTTTGATTTTGGTTTTCTCTTTTATAAATCCTTTGTCAATGACTTTGATCCTGCCAAATCCTTATCCACTTAGGGATTTCTTATTTGGAGTTGACAGATCATTCCCTTGCATCATTTGAATTATCAGTTTAAAATTAAATTTCAATCATATTTTATAATCTTTAGAGGTCAATTGGCTAGAAAAAAAATTAAATGCCTCTCTACACTAGATTTTTAGTTAATGACTTACCTATTTGCTTTTGTCAACTTAAACACAAGGTATTCTTTCCCTTTAGGATCCTTTCTATAATATCCCTCCAGGTTAAATTTCACTTTGCTTTCAGTAATAAATCAGGGTTATTTCCTTCTGGCTTTCTGACAGGTTAATTCTATGGAAAGTCTTCTGGGAATAAGAAAATAGAAACAATTTGATGTCGTGCATTGTTGCAATAAATTCTTGGATTTAATTTCTTCCCTCACCAAATTCAAAACTGCATAAGATTTAGCTGGCCAGTGTAAGTTACCATCTTTACAACCTGAGAAAATCCTTAGTTGATGAAGAAAATTCACTGAAATCCTCATCTTCCTTTGCCGACCTTTTGTTTCTTCATTGAAACAGACCAAACTTACATAGGCTACAGTAAAAGAATAGTAATATGGTATTTATGTAAACAAACATTGCATTTCAAAACAAAAGTGAGTTAAAATGTTATCATTGGCTATTGATCTTGGCTCAAGAGACAGAGTGGAAAGAGACAGAAACAGAAGGAAATAGAGCCAGAGACAGACAGAAACACTTCTTACAGAAACTTCCACTTGGTTTTTAATGAGCTTCCATTACTCTTTCACAAAGTACAGTCTATTTATTTGAAGATCTACTTAAAGAGTTTTGTGTGTACCTTCAGTGTTGTACAGAATTCATCAGAAACTCAGTAAAATCTCAACATAACCTTATTTGGGACTTTTTGAGCATGCTACCTAATGAAGAGTTAAACATTAAACTCCAAAAAATGTATCTTGACTGAATTTAAGAAATTTATGTTTTAAAAATGTATTTTTCTAATGCATTTCAATTATGTTTTGTATAACTGTGGTTTCAATATAAATAATAAATTAAAAATGTCCCTGTCGGAACTACCAATTAAAATTTTCAGTTATATTTTAATGTTTTCTAATTAGGGTGTTTTGCTTCAGAAGGTCCCTATATATACAAGGTCAAGTGGAGTTTACCTAAATTTATCTGACTGTAAAATTACTATGAAGATAAACGAAACATTAACAGTGTGGATATCTTGAAATAAGGGTGAAGTGAAAACTACTGTTCAAACTACTGAACTATTGACATGAATACTTAAGTGAAAGTGCAACTGATGCAAATGATTTTATGATTTGATTGTTTTATAAAACAAGTTTGATTTTTGACCTTTAAAGAAATAGAAATCAATTTTTCAACCAAATTAAGCAAAGGTTAGAAAAGCAGACTAAAATAGAAAAACGTTTTTCAAAATTATTTTCCTGTAACTTATAAGTGATTTTTAAAATATCAACTTTGTAGTCTACCATTATTGGTAAAATGCACATCTTATCTTTCTCCATTTGAACAGAAACACTTCGGGGAGGGACTGTCTTTGCAAAGAAACAAGTGACAAAAAGAATACTTGCAGTGAAATCCAGAGCCCAGCATTGTGTGTTTTTATTTGTTTGTTTTTGTTTTGTTCCTGTTTTGTTTTGTCCCTGGGTATTTTCTTATCTGCAGTGTCAGTGTAATGAATGTAACCTTTCTTCAGATGCTTTTGTGTATCTGAAACAGGCTCCAAGATATTATGTCTTCTAATAATATTGTAATTCTGTAATAATACAGCTTCAGTAAAACAACTTGGAAAAATAATTTGACAAGGATTTCATCAGTCTCCTTATGGTTTTTAAATTTCTCTGCACAAGTATAATCCTTGAAAATTTTATTTTGAGAAGTTTTTGAATATTTATCTGAATACTTAAAAGTCTTTTTTATGATATTTAATAGACTAGATTTTCATTCCCTTTCAAATTTAATGTATTGTAAGAAAAAAAATAAACGCAAATGGATTCTATACCCATTGCCTGAAGCTTGAAAAAAAAGTGATTTTCATACAAAACTAACTGTATGTCAACTCATTTCTGTGCCACTAATATTATAGATGTATAAAACAGAATCAACTGCACTGATTTGCAGTTGCAGCTGAGAAAAATTAAAAGTTACTTCTAATGTTTGGATAAACGTTAAAATGTTAAAATGGAAGAAGGCCAGAAAGTTGACTCTTAAAAATTATTCCTTTGGCTGAGGATTTAGCTCAGTGGCATAAGTGCCTGCCCTGGCAAGCTTGAGATCATGAGTTTGATCACTGATACAAAAAAAAAAATTGCTCCTTAAATTCCGAATTTTTAGATTCACATTAGATTATGAAATCAGTGTCTGAATATAATACTCATTTTTCACATTAAACATGTAATGAAAATTCATATTATGGATTAAATATGCTGTTTATTATACTATGTGCTTCTTGGAACTTGACATTTATCTAGGTTTTATTATTTTAGCTAAGAATGACATTAAAAAATGAAATTCCAGAGAGGATTAGGTGACTCACTGAGCAATGTTACTTTTAGATTTTCCTTTAATTTTCTTCAGCAGGTTTTAAAATATCTCCTGTCTTTGGGATTACCCAGCTTTATCCCATCAGCCTATATTACTTGCAAGAATGCAAGTTTTGACCCAATAATGAACAAAATTTATTTTGTTTATTTGCTGTAAGGTAAATGTCTTCAAAAGTTAAAATATTGAACATTTTTGTATTAGTCAAGCCATGATTATTGAATCTGGTCTATAACTGTAGGTTCTCAATAAGTAATGTAGAGTTAGTGTGGGTTTAGCCAATTGAAATATAAAGGCATTTTTACATGATGTTGGTCATCAGTTTCATCAGTAAATATTTAATTTGTATTTTTGTCTATAATGTGGCATATTGTATGAAACAGGTATCTAATTCTGTAACACAAACTCCATGTGTATTTTCTTTTTATCTAATATAACTTACATTTATTTTAAAAACAAAACAAAGGTAAAAATGATACAGAATTTTTAAAAAATAGAAAATTAACACTAGTTAATATATTGTGTACTATTATGTTAAAAGTAGATGTTAAGATTACAAAATTTAGACAAAAAATGATAAAACAAACAATGAAATCTCAAACTTCTACTTGATGAACTAACAAGATTAGTAGTATAGTTATATATTATACACATACACACACACGTATAATGTTTTCCCTTCTTTTTTTCCTCCTTTCCCCAATCCCAGTTGTGCTTTACTTTTGAGCACTTTCTTTCCCTTTCATTTTCACAATATCTATTGTACCTTTTGAATCTTATTTACTCTGTCAGTTTTATTTACACTAGAAAGACAATATTGTATTTGCACATGCAAGTATGATTTATTTCACTTATGAGTATGGTTTCAAGTTGAACCCATTTATCTGTAAAAGCCTCAGATTTATCCTTCTTTACAGCTAAGTAATAACCCATGGTATAAAAATACCACATTATTTTTATTCATTCCACAATTGATGGGCATTTGTGTTGTTTCCAAGATTTAGCAAGTCCAAATTGTGCTACTATAAACATGAGTGAACATATATAGCTGTGATATGATGTTTTCAGTTCTTGTGAGAAAATGCCCAGAAGGGGAACAGCTGGATTGAATGGGACTTCCAATCCTAGTGTTTTGAGGAATCTTTACACTGATTTCCCAGTGGTTGTATCAGTCTATGCTCCCACCAACATTTGTTATTGATTGATTTGTTGATCTTGGCTATTCTTTCTGGAGTAAGATAGATTCTCATTGTTATTTTCATTTGCATTTCTTAAAAGACCAATGATTTTGAACATTTCTTCAAGTATTCTTGTGTATTTTCTTTATGAAAACAGCTGTTAATTGAATGCTATTTGGGTACAGTTTGTTCCCAGATCAATATATTATACCTATAGTTTATGTAACATGATCTTATGTGAGAGTTTGTTTTTATTTTGGACTAGGAGTTGAGGATTGCTGTTTTTTTACATTGATCTATTTTTTAACTATTCACTGTACAAACTGTATTAATTACTACTGTTTCATGAACTATTTTAATATCTGATTTGTTGTTTTAACTTTTATACTCTTTTTCTAGAATTTTATTGACTACTTTGTGCTTTCACTGCATAACGTAAAAATAATATTTTTCTTAACAGTTAAAAAATAGTATCTTTCCAGGGATCTATAAGCATTCATTTCCATATATTTCAGGTAGACTCTGTTCAAGTAATTACTATCAAATAAAAAAGAAAACTACTAGTACAATTCAAACAAGTGTTAGGAAAAAAGTTAATGAATATTTAATTTATTTGTTACATAACATTTGTGCTTAAACAGTAGAATATTTTTAAAGAATTGTCCATAAAGGAAAAACATATTTATCCACATTAGTATGTGAATCTCTTCATAGGGAAGTTGTATTTCTACTGGGTCTTCATCTGTAATATGGAGACCACTAAAGTCTCAAATTCATTATTTCTACAAATACATTTAAAAGCAGTAAAAAATTTCCTAATAAACAATGGAGATTTTATGTCATATGACAAGTACATTCAGTCAATCAAATAGAAAAGTAGAGATAGTGGAAAAAGTGCAAAATCCAAATGTATTCATCATAAAGATTGGTATTTATGTACAAACTGAAATATAAAATTGGATATAATCTAGATGTTATTGTTTTACAAGTAAAGTGTTCAAATTGCTAAGGTACTTTTGAGAGTGATCAAAATTATTTTTATTAATTTATTCCTTGATACCAACACCAACCAAGGGCCATCCAAACCAAACTGGTTGTGGGAATATCCAGTGTAATAAACCCTTAGTAAATAAAAATTAAATTTATCAAATAAATACTTAAGCTAGAATTAAGAGTTGTTTTTAGGTAGCTTCTAAAGTACAGATCTTTGTTTTTATAGATGCAAATCAATAAATATGAAAGAAGTTATCAACAGAATGAGAGACAAAACTCATTATCTTTTAACTGAAAGCAGAAAGTTTAATTAGTATAAATCACAATTACTTCATAATTAAAACCTTCAATAAGCTAGCTATAGAAGGAGCTTATCTCAGTATAATAAAACTCATATTTAACAAGTTAAGAGCTAATATAATACTGAGTGAGATGAAATCAAAACATGTTTCCTTCATGATCTGGAATAAAAAATGGATAGCTACTTTCACCACTTTTACTTAGAATTATACTGAAACTCTTAGCAGAGCAGTCAAGCAAGAGGAAGAAACAGCATCCATATTAGAAAAGAGAATGGTAAATTGTCACTCTTTCCACAAAGCATGGTCTCATATATTGAAAAGTCTTAAGAATTCCATTCAAACAATATTATAACTAACACACAAATTCAGTAAAGTTTCAGGACACAAAATCAACAAACAAAAGTCAGTAGCTTTTTTTATATATCTCTGTAAAGGTATGATAAGTGTTTGGGAAGATATATATAACTTGATGTAAGCATTACACATTGTACACTAGTACGAAAATATCACAATACCTTATAAATATTTTGTATGATTTTAATTGTCTAAAAAACAAATAAAAAAAGAAAAAAAAAAGAAAAAATGTGATTTATCTTTGGTTAGCGTTAGTGGTTAAAAAAAAATGTTCTGTTTCACTAAACAAAGTATGGAGGCTGGAGATTTAGCTCAGTGGCATAAGCGCCTGCCTTACAAGCATGCAGTCGTAAGTTTGATCCCCGGTACCGATTAAAAAAAAAAAGTATGTAATCTAAGAAACATTGTAATCTCATAAGTAGTAAAAGTTAAAAATTGAAATTTCATAGTTAATTCGAGAAGACATATGACAGTGTCTTGGGATTTTAGACTGAGATACATTCTTCAGTAGTTTTTGTCACTTGGTTTTGAAGGTGATTAGACATTGGGAAAGAGGAGAGGACAAATTTTAATTTAGAATACGTTATGCTTATATAGCACTTCAATGCCTTTTTGTAGTATCTCATGATAAACAATCCAGAATACATGTAATCTATGTACTGTTTCTTCCACTTGAATATGAGGAAAATAAGGGTCAAAATAATTAGAAATAGTTAACATTTCAGAATGATGGACATACATTGATTTGAGTCTTCACAACTGTTTTTTATTCTTTATTAAAAAAAATACAGACAATAAAACAAAAAAATAAAAGAAACAATAACAACAAACCCAAAACAATAACAGTTTTCAAAACAAGATGATAGGAATTTAACAATGATTGTAATATTGCATATTATTACCTTCAAAAGGTAAGATTACCTTAGATTACCAGACATAGACATGTAAAATTTATCTAATCATAAGTTTTAACTGCTCTTTTACAAGAAATAATATAATTAGTAATATAGTCATTTTTAGCTATCTTATGTGTATATATACATATATATTATATATATATATATATATATGTATATATACACACACACACAAATTTATGTTTCCCTTCCTTCTTTCATTCTTTACCCTTTCCCAGTTACTTTTTCTCTTTGAACAATTTTTTTTTACCATTACACAATATTATTTTGGATCATATCTATCTGCTCTTTCAGTTCCTTACACTAGGGAGATAATATATTTATGTTTGTGAGTCTGATTATTTCACTTATGGGTATAGTCTCAAATCACATCAATTTACTTATAAAACCTTCAACTCTGTCTTCTTTTATAGATGAATAGTACTCCATTGTATAAAAGTGCCACATCTTTTTTATCCATTCCTTCAGTGATGGGCACTTGGGTTGTTTACAAGATTCAGCAATTCCAAATTGTGCTGCTATAAACATGAGTGAACATATATAGTTGTGGTACAAGATTTTCAGTTCTGGGAAAACACCCAGAAGTAAGATAGCTGGGTCAAATGGAACCTCTAATCCTAGTTTTTTGGGCAATCTTCACACTGATTTCCACAGTGGTTGTACCAGCTTATACTCCCACCAACAGTGGAAAAGAGTTTCTTTTCCCCTCAGCCCTTCCAGAATTTGTTATTAGTTGATTTGTTGATCTTGGCCATTCTTTCTGTAGTGAGATGGACTCTCATTGTTATTTTCATTTGCCTTTCTCAAAGGACCAATGATGCTGAACGTTTTTTCACATATTTATTTGCCATTTCTTCTTCTTCATCTAAGAAGTGTGTATTCATTTCAGGTGCCCATTTTTGGGTTGGGTCTTTGAATTTTGGGGGCTTGATTTTTTTTTTAATTCTTTGTATGTTTTAGATAGAAGTCCTTTGTCTGGGGAACATTTGACTAAGATATTTTCCCAGTTTGTGGCTTTTCTTTAAGGCTATTGGAAATCTAAACACTTTTTAAAAAGATGAGATTCCAGTTTTTGACTCTGGGAAGTATTTTCTGTGCAGCTTCACGAACTCTGTGCCTACTCCTGTGTCATCAAGATTTCTACCTATTTTGTCTTCCAAAAGACTTAGTATTTCATTTTAATATTTAGATCTTTGATCCATTTTGACTTTACTTTAGTGCATGGTGATAGACATGGGTCTAGTTTTAGTTTTTGGCATATGGAAAGCTAGTATTTCTAGACCACTTATTAAGGAGGCTTTCTTCCAGTGAACATATTGTCCCCTTTTTCGAAGGTGGCATGGCTGAGTGTGTTTATAGTTGGGGCTGTATCTTCTAATCTATTGTCTTGATCTTCAGGTCTGTTTTTATTCTAGTAGCTTGCTGATTTTATTGCAATAGTTTTTTAGGATACTTTCAAGTTGGGGATTGTGATGCCTCCTGCCTTTCTTTTCTTGCCCAGAATTGCCTTTGCTATTCTAGGTCGCAGCTGGTTCCAGATGAATTTTAGGAACTATTTCTCTAAATCTGTGAGGTATGCAAATGTATTTTGATTGGAATTACATTAAATCTTTATAGCAATTTTGGGAGAATGGCCATTTTCACAATGTTTGTTTTTCCTATCCATGAACAGGGAATGTCTTTCCATTTTCTGAAACCCTCTTTGATTTCTTTCTTCATAGTCATGTAAATTTCAATGTATAGATCTTTTATTTCCTTTGTTACATTGAATCCTAAGTATTTCACTTTTTTGGATGCTATTGTGAGGGAGTGGCTTCTCATTTCTCTCTCAGTGAGTTTGTTGTTTGTGTATAGGAATGTTATTGGTTTTTAGTGTTCACTTTGTATCCAGCTACATTACTGAACCTGCTTATTACATCTAGAAGTCTTTTGATGGAGTTTTGGGTCTTCTAAGTAGAGTGTCATATCATCAGCAAATAATGATACTTTAACTTCTTTCTTTCCTATTCTTTTTCCTTTTATTTCTCTCTCTTGTCTAATTGCTCTGGCTAATGTTTCCAGAACTATATTGAATAGGAGTGGTGATAATGGACATCCTTGTCTTGTTCCTGATTTTAGGTTGAAAGTTTTCAGTTTTTGTCCATTTAGTAAGATTTTGGATGTTGGTTTATCATATGTGGCTTTTATCAGATTGAGGTAAAGACCATCAATTCCATTTTTCTGTAGGGTTCTTATGAATGAATGTTCAATTTTCATTGAAAATTTTTTCTGCATCTATTGAGATGATCATGTGATTCTTATCTTTGGCTCTGTTTACATGGTGTATTATGTTTATTGATTTGGTGAACCACCTCTGCATTCCTGGGATGAATCTTACTCGATCATGGTATATAATCTTCTTGATGACCTGTTGAATTCTATTTGCCAGTATTTTATTGCATATTTTTTTTCTATGTTCATTAGGGAGATTGGCCTGTAATTTTCTTTCTTGGTTGAGTCTTTCTGTGGTTTTGGTACTAGGGTAATACTTGCTTCCAGGAATGAGTAAGGGAGAATTGCTTCCATTCAATTCCATTGAAGAGTTTGAGGAGTATTTTCATTAAGTCTTCCCTAAATTTCTTGTAGAATTCAGCAGTGAATCCATCAGGATCTGGGTTTTTCTTTGTTGGTAAAATTCTAATTACATTTTTAATTTCATTAACTGAGATTGTATTATTCAACAGTTTTACATCTTCTTAATCCAGCCTTGGTAATTTGTATGTATCTAGGACTCTGTCCATTTGTTCTGTGTTGTCAAACCTATAACACTAAAGGTTTTCAAGGTAGGTGTTGATGATCTTCTATATTTCCACAGGGTCTGTAGTGATTTCACCCTTTTCACTTCTTATTGTGTAGATTTGAGTTTTTTTTACTTTACTCTTTTTGATAAAGTTGGCTAGGGGTTTATCAATTTTATTTATTCTTGCAAAGAACCAATTCTTTAGTTCATTAATTATTTGTATTATTTTTCTTAGCCTCAGTTTCATTACTTTCTGCTTTGATCTTTATAATTTCCTCCCTTCTTGGGCTTTGGGCTTGTCTTGCTCTTCTTTTTCTAAAAGTTTGAGGTGTGGCATTAGGTTATTTGTGTTCTTTCCATTTTCCTAATGTGGTAGTTTACTGGTATAAATTTTCCTCTGAGGACTGCTTTCATTGTGTCCCACAGGTTCTACTAAATTGTATTTGCATTTTTGTTCAGTTGTAGATATTGTTTAATTTCTTGTTTCATTTCTTCTGTGACCCATTGGTTGTTTATGAGAATGTTAATTTCCTTGTGTTTATGGGTTTTTATGGGGATTTTTTTGTCATTAATTTCCAATTTTGTTGTGCTATGGTCAGATAATATGCATGAATTATTTCAGTTCCTTTGCATTTACTTAAGCATGTTTTGTAAGCTCATATAGGATTTATTTTAGAGAATGATCCATGTACAGCTGAGAATAATGTGTATTCTGATGTTGTTGGGTGGAACAGTCGGTAAACATCTACTAGATCCATTTGTTCACAGGTTTGATTCAGTTTTGTTATTTCTTTGCAGATTTCTTGTTTGGTTGATCTGTCTCTTTGTGACAATGGGGTGTTAATTTCCCCCAATATAATTGCTTATTTGATTTTTCATGCTATTAAGATTTTTCTTACATAGGTGGTTACATAGTGCTCCCATATTTGGTGCATTTATATTTATGATTGTAATCACCTCCTCTTCAAGTTTTCCCTTAACAAGTACATTGTGACCTTCATTATATCTTTTGATCTTTCTTCTTTTGAAGTTAATATTGTCACAAATAGAATAGCTACCCCTGCTTTTTTCTGTGTTCCTGTTGCATGGGTATTGTTTTCCATCCTTTGACTTTTAGTCTATGAATTTCCTTTTGAGTTAAACATGTTTCTTGTACACAGCATATTTTTGGATTTCATATCTTAATCCACTCTTGCCCATCTGTTTCTTTAATGGAAATTGATACTATTTTTTTTTATTTAAAGAAAAAGAAAAAGAAACAGAAAGGGGGTATAAATAATACAAAATTTTAAACAAAACAAAACAAAAATAAAAAAACCCACAGATAATAACCAGTAAGCAATCACTAATTGATAATTACTAGTTGATAAGATATTTTCCTCTTAGAAGTAGTTGTTCAAGTTACAAAGTAAAACCTACAAAGTAGACATTTAAACAGTGAGACTGCAACCAGTTCTGTTCATCTATCCAACAAAAACTTAGTAATATGGTTATCAATCCTATACACTTAAACGTAATGCAGTTATATCCTTAGAATACTTTCTTTTCCTCTCTTTTTTTCTTTACAGCAAATAGAATCCATTCTTGTAAACTGTTTAGAAGTTCTACACATGTATATGTCTATACATGCATACCTAACCTTTCTGTATTAGAAGGAGAAACAAATCAAAACAAGTCAACAATACAAATTTCTAGAGAAACACGAAATGAAAAGGACATATAAAACCACAATACTAGGGGATCTATGGTAGTCACCATGATGTCTCCTGTTATTTTCAATAAAATTGTCTATATTGTCACATATAGCATAATTAAACTTAGCTATACTTAGCACTATTAATAAAAACCAAACATTGGAGACATTATAGCACTTCAAAGGCGGTTAATAATCAAACCAGAATGGGTATCCTATGGAATCCTGCCATCCCCACAGTAGTTGCCCCTACTCACAGACTTGATACCCTCAAGCATACCAGATTCAAATAAAATCAGTCAAGACAA
>PVLA01016925.1:0-19078 GCA_004027455.1 Hydrochoerus hydrochaeris
ATGCCTTTGGTTCCTTTTATGTATGGGCATTATTCTAATAACAGTGAGAAAGCGGAACATGCAACAGGGCTGTAGTGAGCTTGCATTCTAGAGGAGACAAGCATATGAATAAGAAGATCACACAGCAGGTGATTCATGCCATGGAGAAGAAACAAGACGGATGAGTGCAGAGAGGTGATGCAGGTGAAGGGAAAGTGAATCTTGGAGGCCACCACATCCAGGCAGGCAAAATAGGTACTGAGGCCCCAGCTACAAGAAGTATAGTATTCCTGTGGCTGAGTGAAGGAAAAAGAGCTTTGTGGGGGATGATCAGGAGCTATGTTGGTGAGGAATGAGGTGTGAGATGGTGTGTGCATGTGTGAGGCATGTAGGTGTAGCTGTACCTGTGTGTACCTTAGGGAGAGGGCTGAGCAGAAGCCTGACATGGAGAATTCTGGAGGTCACCAGCATCCAGGTGGGCTTTAGTGTCACATGGCCTAAAATGCCCATACACTCCAATGGTAACCAACGAATGTCGATAGTTGTATTATTTTACTTTATGTGGAACTCAGTTTACAAGGTGCACACATACAAAAACATCCCGTGGTATACCTGGAATGCACAAGTGTTTGTCAGGTATATCAGCCAAATCGTTGTGAGGGTTGACCTCAAAATTTTCCTGCCTTAGCCTCCAGTTCTGGGATTACAGGTATGTACCATACCATGCAGCTCATACTATCTCTTCTCACATGACACTGTAGGTGGAAGATTCAACACCTGACTTATGTTCTTTTTTCCATCCTCACATTAAGCCGGAACCTCTTAATGTGGAACCTGAGACCTTTCTAATCATTTCAAATCTTTCCTTAAGTACTAGTTTAAGACATTGAGATAGCTCGGAAGAGCCTAAGTAAGGAACACAAAAGTCCGCTTCTTAGTCACAGTCCAGGATACAAGTTTTACTGTGTTTGAACCCAGAATTTTTGGCAAGAATGTGTCTTAAAGTCAAGGCCATACACTGCTCTGCACTGCCTGCTTTTCCCCCTGACTCTTGTGAGGATCTTGCTGGGCTCTGAGGAGTCTGGTCAGAGTGCTGTGTGGTGCTTCATGGCCCATGAGGGTCCCGCTCCTCCTGCAGTGGTGGCCCCTTTGAAGTCTCACAGTTGCTCCTACAGTGCCTGAATGGGCCGTGTTGTACCAAGCTGCTCTCTACAGCTACACACTGGTACTGTCAGTTACACCACCTTCTTCTCAGGACCTGTTAATGGTTTTCTTCTTTTTCTCTCATGAAAAGGCAGCAACAGCTTACTTGGAGTTAATTCACCTTTACTAAATGCAGTGGTTCCACATTTCTATCCATTGCCAGTGGTACAAATTGAAGCTGCCAGAGGCAACTGCCAAGGGTGAATTTAAGTGCTCATGGTGGCATAGGAGGCTACAGGTTACAGCAGGCCAAAGGGTCAAAGAAGCCCAGATACATTTTAAAATTTGATACCCTGGAGAACACTGTTTTATTATTTCATTTCTTAATTAAGTTTATTGGTACATTTCAGATACATAATAATCATATTCATCATAGGGAATTTGTACAAGGTCCATTTTGTAGCATTAAAGATTTATATGCATTTTTCAGTAAAGACAGCAGTATTGAGTTTGCCCTTCTGTTCTAAGTAAGGAGGATTTGCTTTCCTAGTTACCTGAGTGCTTCAGTGCAAATATTTGAGGCACACTGGGAGCTGGGCCGCTAGCACTCTGGAGTTACCATCTTTAGCATTAAGCCAGGTGTTTTTCCCCAGTGAGTCACCTTGCACACATAAATTCTTCCCATTCATGTCAGCATTTGCTAGCCTGTGGGAGACAGTATTCAGGGCTGTATTATGTACAGATGCCATTTGTCCTATGGGTCCTCTAACCAGCTTTGCACCATGGGCCCTGTGTGTCCTCCATGATGAACTGAGAAGCACAGTTGTGAAGTCAGAATAAAGCAGAATTGTGCTGATGGCAAGATCCAAGTTTCACCCTCATAGTGAATTTCAAGGTGTCACTTGTGCCTGCCATCCCACTGTGGCTGTGTTTTGGTGAGTGGCACCCACCATTATAGTGTTGACATCCACATTGCACAGATCCCATGGGATCTGTGTTTAGAGTGGGTGATATATGAAGTTATAGAAGCCAAACATTTCTCAAACAAGTAACATCAATGTATTTTCACCTGCTTGATGTCTTCAGTCTCAGGAAGATCTTGCTGGAGAAACCTGAGAGCCACCCATGCATCAGTGCTTTCCTGTTGTCCTGAGTGGAGCTCTGTCTGACACATCCAGCTTGTCCCTGCACAGGGCCTGGAATCATGCCTGTGTTGCATGTTGAGGTTTGGTAAACAACTTGCTATTCATTTTTGTGGGCTTCACTATGGAACCATTTCACAAGATGTCACTGAGAGGCCTTTGCTGAAATCAGGAGGACTGACAGTGTCCTGAGCAGCAGCCCATCAGTCCTGCTCCAGCTGTGCAGGTTGACAGTGCAGAGCGAGCTGTATTTAGTTAACCTTCTTAATTCAGGCTGTGCCATAGCCTAGTTCAAATTGGAGAGATTGGTTCAAAAAGGAGTCAGCGGCTGAAACAGTCTTTCAGTGCCTTCATACATTTAAGCTCCAGAGTCAAAATGTTGGAGCTTTTCTCAACTTTGCCATGTGGTAAATGCAACAGGAAAGCAGATCTCACCCTTGTCCCGAGTTGACTTTGACAAATGATCCTTTAGTTGGCCTAAATGATCTAAAAAGATACAAAGACAGTTTGTTATACAAGGGTAGTAAAGCAGTCAGCGCTTAGGCTGTGGCATTAGCTCAGTTTTGTTTGCAGAGTTTGTTTGTTATTTACACTTCATTTTCTTGTTTAGGTTTTGCTTTCAGATTTCCCAGTGGACAGTCAGGATGTGGGGGCTCTGTCATGATCTACCTTGCAGGACATGGGGAGCTCTGCTCACATACATGTTTTGGAGGAGTCAACCCACACCTGAGATGGTCAAAAGTGTGGGTGAAGGGCCTTCTGTTCACACTGATATTAGGGAAGTGTCCACATTTGTGAAATATTGAAGACTAGGTATTCCATGCACATCCATGTCTGAGAGGCTCCCACACACCCACAATGGTCAGGACAGGATAGGTCTGAGCTCATCCACATACAGCAATGTATGGTTGTTCCTACACTCATGCCTAAGATGGTTAAGAAATGGGGTACTTGACTCTTCTCAGCCACATTGTAGAGAACTCCAGGCATGCCTAATGTAGCCAGAGTATGATGATGGGGACATTCTGGTTATAATAACTTTCTAAAGGGTTCCACACACCTCAGATGGCCATAGTGTGAGGCTTGTGCCTATATTCTTTGTGGGCAAAGAGCTCCACAAAAACTGATGGTCAGTACAGGCCATCCTGGACACCCACATTACAGAGGGTTCCCCACACACCTGAGATAGTCAGGACATGCAGTGGCCTCACTCGCATCCATGATGAAGAAGCTGCACACAGAACTGACATGATCTGCCACAAGGGAGGATTGTTTCTTTTAACTGGGGAGAAGTGACCTCCATACAGTGTGGCTCAAGTGGCTGGGAAAGGACTAAGGATCAGAATGTAGCTGTAGAGAAGTCTACTCACACCTCTTATTGGAGGGGCTCCACACCCGTGATTGGGGTGTGGCCCTGTGAGACTCTCCTCTCATCTACATTGTAGACAGTTCCACACACACACCCCTGAGGAAGTAGGCAGTGGGGCGGTTCTGTTACATTTACACTGGAAACAGTTCCACATACAGCCTGAGAGTGTCAGGACATGGGAGGCTCTGCTCATGCCCTGGTCAGGTGGATGCTTGCTCAGGAAATAGAAGGCTATGGACTCTTGGATGCTTTAATGCAGCAGTCCACACACACCCATGTAGTTCAGGACACAGGCGAGACAGTACTCACCTCCATGGTGGATAGGGATCCCCGTGCCATGGAGATGACCATGATATTAATGGAACTGTTGAGTACCCATGTTGAGAGCTCTATGCACATTCCTGAAATGGTCTGGATACTAGGGTCCCTACTCGTGTTTATGGCACTTGCCAGATGAGGAAGGGATATACAGTGCTTCTCATGACAACATTGCAGAGGGCTTCAGGCACCTGATGTGGTCACAACAATGGAGCGCTGCTCAGTTCCCTGTTTTAGATAATTTCAGAACCTGCCAAGGTGGTCGGGAAATGCAAGGCTCTGAGAACCTCTCCCTGGAACATGGCTCCAAAAACCTGAGATGGGCTGGGTGCCATGGCTCTGACCACATCCTTGGGTCCACACACAGGGCTCCACAGATGCCCATAGGGACACATGGAGGCTCTGCTCACCTCATTATACAGGGCTGCACCCGTAACTTGGGCATCAGGACATGGAGGGCACGACACAGGCCATGTGATCTCTAGCCCTTCACCCATGGCTGAGATGTTAGCATTTGTACTGGGGCTGCTGTGCACATGACCCTGCAGATGGTGTCACACATACCTGAGCTTGTGAGAGGCTGTGCTGTTTCCATCCACACTGAGCAGGGCTCCTCACATTGAAGAGGTGATGACTACATGGGTGCTGGTGCTCATATCCACACTGTAAAGGTTTTCCATGCACCTGAATTGGCCCTTAAATTAAATGGTGCAGCACTTCTCATATCCTTGTTGTACAGGGCTCCACATATGATTGTGAAGCATAGAATATGTGTGCTCTGGTCACACTGACATCATAAAGGGACCTGTGCTCGAGGTTGTCAAGACATGGAGGTTCTCTTCTCACATGCATGGTCGAGGAGGCTCCACACATTCCTGGGGTGGTCAGGACAGGAGGATTTGTGATGATATTCTAGCACTGCCCACAAACAGAAAGGATGAACAATTAAATCATTCAACTCATTACACACGTGATGAGAGTCTGGGGAAGGTTCATATCAAGCTCACATTGTGCAGGATTCCCTATGTGACTCCCACAGGGATTATGGCTGAGCTCACAGGGAGAGCTATGCTTACATTTATATATGGAGGGCCCCATACAGAGCCAGGCCCTGAGGTCAGGGGGCTCTCAGAGGACAACCACATTGTATGGAGAGACACAATCACATTAGAAGTAGGTGCTCTGGAGGGGAACTGGTTTCATGTCCATGTTTCTCAGAACTCTGCTCACACATGTTATGTGTGTATCTGAGTGTATCACCCCAGATGCACACTGGGCAGGATTCCACACAACTGAGGGGGCACAGACAGATGGTTTGGCAACCTGACCATGTGAACGATGTGGAGGCCTCATATGAATAAATCTCTGCTCTGATAGGGATGGGGTGGGGCTCCACTCTGACCCATAGTATATGGGGCATCACATGGACCACTGATGCTAAGCACAAGAGTTCCCAGGGGGCTGCTCACATCCTCGTAGTGCTGCACATGTGCCTGAACTTGTCTGGCAGTGGGAAACCCACTGACATGTACATCATACAGTGCACCACTCCCCACCCAGAAACTCAGGATGTGGGGTAGATTCTGAGCACATCTCCATTTTCTCTAGTATCCTCCCACAGTGAAGAGGTCACATCCTGGGGTTGCTGCTCAGAGCCTGATCTTACAGCTCCCCACACTTTCCTGTGTTGTGCAGAGCATGGAGTAAGCTGCTGCCATGCCTAATACAGAGGCAGTGAGGAAATCCTTAGCCCTACTTACCACAGCTGGTCAGGACTCAGTCTGGTGCTGCTTACAGGGTTGTCTTACCAGTCTCTACATGGGGCTTCTGTAGTTGTGTCTTGCAGGCCATAGGCCACATCCTCTTTGTGTCCAAGGGCTGTGCACATGGAAGAAGGTCATGACAAGGACAGGAGCGTGATGTGCTTCTTAAGTCTGTGTTCTAGATGCTTCTCCTCGTAGTGACTGTTTGCAGGACGTGCAAGCTCTTCTCACATTATTCCAAATGTGCCTGACAAGTTTCAGTTTCACAGCTGACTGGGATGGTGAGCTTGCATTGTGTGTTTGTTTGTGCTGTTGTAGAGGGAGTGTTCTGCACATACTCACCTTCCAGACAGTTCTACACATGGTTGGGGCATTCCGATATTGGTGACTCTGTTCACATTCTCATGGTGAAGGCCTCCACACATGGGTATGATCATTAGCATAGGCAAATGTTCTGTTTAGAGCCCCACAGGAGAAGATTTCCACACATTTGAGCATGTTACAAAAAGGTAGGGCTCCTCTGCTGTCTGTGGTGGACAGGGCTCCATAGGTAAGTGACACTGAACTGCCCTGGTTTTACTTTCCTGTTGTGCAAGAACCATACATGTCCTGATTGGCAGGAAGTGGAGAACTGCTCTCACATCCATGGTCCTGAGGTGAGGACAGATGTCTGAGTGTGTCAGGATATGTGCGGGGTAGTCTGTTGCCACCTACACTATTCAGACTCCCTCAGATTTTTCTGCATCCAGTGATGTGATGAACTCTGTCCACATTTATCTCCTAGATGCTCATGCTGTGGTGCAGACAGTGGCTGTTCTGGCAACGTGCAAGAGGAAGTTGACTCAACACACAGCTTTGATGTAGTTGGGACCTGGGGAGGGGCTGTTCCCTGACAGTGAATGCACAGCTCACAAAAACCTGAGGTCCTGAGGATGCCATGGGGTGTTTGCCATGCCAAAAGATAGAGGTATCCCTAGTTGTCTGAGAGACTGAAGACATGGGACCTGTGCTTCCACTTACCTTGGAGAGGGCTCACACTCACAGGAGGAGTTTGCACAGGGAAAGTATGTTCACATCTCCTGTGTCTAAGCCTGTATAGTTGGAGTAGTGATCACCACATGGATGGGCTCCCCCCAAAACTCAAGTTGCCTGGAAAGGACAGTGCACTGCTGGCAGAGAGACAGTGCTGAACAGAACTGCACACGAGCCTGAGGTGGGTGGCGTGAGTGGGGGCACATGGTGCATGTTGCCTGGTAGAGGGTTTTAGACAGGTTTCAGGTGTTGATTGAATGGACTGCTCTGTCCCTGTTTTATGCTGTAAAGGGCAGCACATGCACAAGATGACCACCTGACATGGCTGTGCTCTACTGCATGTTGTAGAAGATTTTCACCTACCTGAAAGGGTCGGTCATCAAATGGTGGACCTCTTCTTTCCTCCACCCTACAGAAGGATGCATGCTTGATGCTGATGTCCAGGGCATGTGGGGCTGTGCTTGCCTTATCTTCGCAGTGGGATCCCACATCCCTGGGATTATTGCTGTGTGGAAGGACTGTGTCCTCATTCACACTGTGCAGGGCTCCTCCAGTACCTGATGTCATCAGGACATGGGAGATGCTCTGCTGACAGTCATATCATGCAGGGTCCCACACATGCCTGAGTTTTTCAGGACATTGAGAAGCTCTGTTCATATTCACTTTAGGGTCTAAGTGCACATCCATGATGCTTAAGACAAGGGTAGAGTCACATTCACGTTGTGGAGGGCTCCACATACAACAGAGAGTCAGGACATTATGGTTTCTGGGAGGAGCGGGGAAGTAGGATTGGGTGGGAGAGGGGTTCTGCTTACAGTCAAATTGTACAGGGCTTCGTGTACAGCCTTGGGGGTCAGGACATGGACATGGGAAGTTCCATTTATATCCACATGGCACAATGTTGAACCCAGGCTGCAGGTTATCAGGAATTTGTGTTGGGTTCCTAATCACATCATTTTTTTTAGCGATTCAACCTCCAGGAGGAGGAGGATAGAGGGGAAGGCTGTGGTTCCATGTCCTCTTTTGAGAGGCCCACATACAAGTGATGTGGTGGAGACCTGGGCCCGTGACGCAACTTTGAGATGTAGGGCTCCACACATCCTCCACACTGTTGAGGTATCCACTTACCCGATTGTGTCCCAAGAGTGGGGCAGTGCTCACATTTGTGGTATACAGTGAGTTCTGTGCCACCAGTGGAGAGCTTGAAGACATAGAAAGCTCGGGTCACCCCTCCTTGGGACTGAGGTCTCAATACCCCTGGGACAGTCTGTAGATGGTTGGGCTGCTCATCTCCACCTTGCCCAAGCTTCCAAACTTACCACCAGTTATGTTTCCACACAGAGCCTCTGCACTCATTCTGGTAGCATGTTCCATGTCAGCCTGTGGTTGTTGTGTCATGGTGAGGCTCTGCTCACAGTCCAGATGCAGAGATTTCCACGTAGCTCTGAGTTACCCAGGATCTCGGTTGGCTCTGCCCACATTTACATGCAGGAAGGCAGCACACTCATCCAAGCTGATTACCACGGTATGGGTGGTGCTCATCTGATCCGTGTGCTGGAGGGTTTCAGTGGTCATATTTGTCTGGAGATGGCATTCCTCTTTTGTGTCCTCTTTATAGAGGGCTGCACGCATGACAGCGATGCACATGACATGCTCATGCTCTTTTCGAATTGACTTTGCAATGAGCACACACACTGGTGCTGGTTAGGAGATCAAGGGTGTGTTTACACTTCCACATACTGCAGGGCTCCGCCAGTGCCTGAGGTCTTCAGGACATCGTGGAGTGGCCCTAATCTTATCTGTGGTGTGCAGTGCTACACACATTGATGGGGTGGTCAGGAGTGTTGTATCCTCTCAACTCTGTGGTGGACTCCACACCATGGAGCAGGTTGCTGGATAGGTCGTGACATGACACAAGTCGTCAGCAAAGTCTGAGCAGGTGGGAGGAGGTGGTCTTGAGGTCAAGTCTACAATGCACAAGTTTCTCCAGAGGCCCCAGGCAGGGATGACAAGTTGGGCAATGCAGGCAGCCCTGCTCACATTGATAGCACACAGAGCCCCATTTACAGCCAGTTAGTGAGGTCATGGGGCTCCCAGAGGAAGGACAACCATATTGGACAATGCAATAAGAAGTAGGTACACTGCAGGAGTGCTGGACTGATGTCAGGGTCTTGGTTTTGTAAGTCTCTGATCGTTCCTGCAATACTCTATATCTGAGGTTGTCATCTCAGATGCACATAGGACAGGATTCCACATGCCTGAGATGGTGCAGTTGTGGTTGGGATCTGAACTCGTGGACATTTGGTGACCTCATAGAAATAAATGTCTGCTTCCCTAGTGACAGGGTGGGGACTCCACTCTTGTTCCACAGTGGACCTGGTTACACAGGACCCACAGAGGTATGTACAGGGGGGAGCAGGGTGCTGCTCACGTCCTGGTCATGCAGGACCACACACATGGGTGAGTTCATCTGCCTTTGGCCGACCCCACTTGCATGTACATCCTACATAACGTCACTACCACCCCACACAGTCAAGCTTTGTGGGGAGTTTCTCTTCCCTCTCTGTTTTCCCCAGTGTCTTTGTACACCTGAAGTAGGCAGGCCCTGAGGTTCCTGCTCACAGCCTGGTTCTACAAGGCCCACCCCTTGTGTGTCCGGTACAGAACACAGAGTGTGCAGCTCCTGTGTTGCAGAAGAGGTAAGGAAATGCTTAGTGCTACTTACCACAGGTGGACACGATGTGGTTTGATGCTGCTCAAATGGGCATTTTAGGGGTTTTTACAAGAGCTTTGAGTTGTCGGGTCTTGCCCACCCTGGCCACATCCTCCTTGTTACCTTGGCGCACACAGTGGGAGAAGGTCAGAAGAAGGTCTGCTGAGAGGTGTGCTACTCCCATCTATGATGCCAGTGGTTCTGTATGTGGTAATGGTAGTCAGGACATGGAGGCTCTTGTCACATCATTGCTGTATGTGCCTGACTTGGTCAGCATACAGGAGGTTGCTGCATGAGTCTCATTTGTCACAGGGCTGCAGAGCTGCATACCACACTGAGTATGCATATGTGTGTATATTGTATTTCCTTGAGCACACATGAATGTGTGTGTTTGTGTGCACGTGTGTGTGTGTGTGTTTGTGTGCTGGGATATAGGTGATCTTTCTCACATACTCACCTTGAGACAATTCTACACAGGCATGAGGAATTCAGGTTGTCGGTGTTTGTTCACATCCTCATTGTGCTGGCTTCAGTCGAATATTGGGCCTGAGCATCACCCAAGGCAAATGGCTCTGGTGACAACCACACTGAAGACGGTTTCCACACTTCTGAGAGGGTCAGAAGTAGCTGAAGCTCCTGTGCTGTGTATGGGACACAGGACTCCATAGTGAGCGAGATGGAGCTGTACCAACTGTGGTTTCCTGTAGTGCAGGGACCACACATGCCCTGACTGGCAGGACATGGAGTGCAGCTCTTCCATCCATGGTGCTCACTCAGGTGTTCACAAATGCCCGAGTATGCCAGGATCCATGGGGCATACCCATTCTCACGTGTTCATTGCACAGGTGTCTGATGTTTTTCCAAAGTTCTGTCATGTGGAATGTGGAGGAATCTGTCCACATTCACCTCATAGGTGTTCCAAAGGAGCCTGACAGAGTGTGGGCATGGGCAGCCCCAGCTACCTGAGGGCCAAGCAGACTCAACACAGAGATCTTAATGTAGTGGGGCCACGGGGAGGGCCTGTTCTCAATGTCACTTGATGTACAATTCACAAACAGCTGAGGTTGTGATGATGCCATGGGTGTTTCTCACACCACAAGATATCAGTGTGTGACACAGCTGTCTGAGAGTTGCTAGCTGTGGTCCCTGTGCTTCCACTGATCATGGAGAAGCTCACAGTCTCAATAGAAGTTTGCACAGAGGAATAGTGTACACATCCCCCTTGTCCAAGGCTCCCTTCTTGAAGCACTGGTGACAACTTGGCTGGGTTCCAACCCTACATTACCTTTGCTGGAAAGACAGGACACTGCCCACAGATACTGTTGTACATGTCTGCACACAGGCCTGTTATGGTTGACATGAGAGTGGCTTCTGAGTGCCCATGACTGGTAGAGGGTTCCACACATGCCTGAGTCATTGACCTGTTGAGCTGCCATGCCCATGTAGCAATGGGCTCCACATGCATGAGATGAGCCCCACTCTAACAAGGCTCTGTTCACCTCCATGTCACTGGAGGTTTGCACCTATCTGAGAGTGTCGGTCAACAAATGGTGGGCCTCTTCTTGCCTCCATCCTGTAGAGGTCTCCATGCATGAGATGTGCAGGGCATGTGGGGCTCTGCTTGCCTTCTCTCTGTAGCAGGATCCCACATCCCTGGGATTATTGGTGTGTGGAAGGACTGTGTGCACATTCAAACTGTGCAGGGCTCCACCAGTGCCTGAGGTCATCAGGACATGGGAAACGCTCTGCTGACAGTCACATCATGCAGGTCCCCACACATGCCTGAGTTGGTCAGGACACTGAGAGGCTCTGCTCACATTCACTTTAGGATCTAAGTGCACACCCGTGATGGTTAAGATAAGGGTAGGGTCACATTCACATTGTGGAGGGATCCACACACAACAGAAGGAGTCAGGACATTATGGTTTCTGAGAGGAGAGGGTGGTAGGTTGTTGGGGGAGGGCCACTGCTTACAGCCAAATTGTACAGGGCTTTGCATACAGCCTTGGTGGTCAGGACATGGACATGGGGAGATCTGTTTACATCTACATGGTTCGATGTTCAATGCAGGCTGTGGATTACCAGTAATTTGTGTTGGGTTCCTATTCATATCCTTTTTTTAGTGATCCAGCCTCCAGGAGGTGGAGGATAGAGGGGAAGGCTGTGCTTCCATGCTCTCTTTTCAGAGGCCCACACACAAGTGATGTTGTGGAGACCTGGGCCCTCGACTCAAAGCTTTGAATTAAAGTGCTGCACACGTGGAGGGTGTGGATGGTACATGGAGTGCTCTGCCATCTTCCACACAGCTGGGAAATCCACTTATCTGGTTGTGTCCCAGGAGTGGGGCAGTTGTCATATTTGTGGTGTACAGTGATTTCTGTGCCACCTTTGGATTGAGAATGAAGACATAGAAATCTGGAGTCACCCCTTCTTTAAATGAGTCACACCCTCCTGAGATGTTCCACAGACTCTAGGTGCTCATTTCCACCTTGTCCTATTTTCCACATGTGCCTCCATTTGTAAGCCCACATAATGTCTCTGCTCACAGTCTGCTAGTAATGTGTTCCACACTGCCTTGCGGTTTTTCTGTGATACCAGGTCCTGCTCACAATTCAGATGAACAGATTTTAACCCAGCACTGAGCTCCCAAGGATTGTGGATTACTCTGTCCACATTTGCATGGAGAAAGACTGCCCATTCATGCAAACTGATGATTGCATGCTGGCTGGTGCTCATAAATCCCATGTGCAGGGTTCACAGGTCTACACTCATCTGAAAGTGGTGCAGCTATTGTTGTGTCCTCTTCCTACAGTGCTATAGACATAATGGCAATCCACATGACATGCTCACACTCTTTTTTCTTTGACTTTACAAAGGGCACACACAGCAGCGCTGGTCAGCAGATGGAGGCTCTGTATGCACTTCCACATGCAGCAGGGCTCCAGCAGCAGCTTAGGTCATCAAGATATGATGCAGTGGCCCTGCTGACATCTGTGGTGTGCTGTGCTACACATGTCGATGGGATGGTTGGAAGAGAAGTGTGTGTGCTCACGTTCTTGTTGTGGACTCCACACCATTGGGCAGGTTGCTGTATTGATGGTGACAATGCACAAGTCATCAGACAAGTCTGAGTGGCTGGAAGGTGATGGGTCTTAAGGTCAAGTCCACAATGCACAAGGTTCTCTATAGGCCACAGACTGGGATGACAAGTCAGGGGAATGCAGGCAGCTGTGTTCACATTTACAGTATGGATGGCCCTTTTTACACACAGTTAATGAAGTCATGAGTTTCTCATGTACAATTATGTGAGATAGGGATCACAATTGCATTAAAGGGGGACTGGTGTTCATGTCCTTGATCTGCAGGACTCTGCTTGGGCCCATGATGTTGTGTATCTGAAGGGATGGGGATCTTACCATGCAGATGACGTGGGGGTCTCATAGACAAGATCCCTGCTCTGATGGGGGTAGAATGGGGCTCCACTCTGATCCACAGTGTATTGGGCACTGCACGGGCCACAGATGTTCAGCACAAGGGGTGCCAGGGCACTGCTTTCATCCTCCTCATGGAAGGCTGCAGAGGTGCCTGAACCCATCCTCCTTGTTTTGACCCCACTCACAAGTACAACATACAGAACACGAGACTGCCACCAGACTGTCTGGCCATGATGGAAAATTCTGGTCACATTTCTATTTTGTTCTCGTCCATGTGAGGTCAGGTCCTGGGGTTTCCACTCACAGCCTGGTTCTACAAGGCCAGATATTTGCCTGTGTTGTGCAGAGCATGGAGTGTGCTGCTTCTGTTTATGCATATTCTAGAGCAGGTGGGGAAATGCCCCAGGGCTGCTTACCAGAGGCGGTGAGGACATGGGTTGGTGCTGCTCACCAGGGTGTTTGAGGGATCTCCTCAGGGTGCCTCAGAGGTCATGTCTTGTGAGCCTTGGTCCATATCATCCTAGTGACCCTGAGCTGTGCATGTGGGAGATGGTCAGAAAAGGTTAAGAGCAGTGTGAATATTGGCAGGATATGCAGGCTCTGATCACATCATGCCACATGTGCCTGAGTTGGTCAGGACACAGGACATCACTCCTTATGTCTGTGTTTGCACAGGGCTACTCAGTAGCCTATGAGAGTGAGGGAGCAAATGTGTGTACATGTGCGTGTGTTTGTGCTGGAGTAGAAAGGGTGTTCTGTGCCCACTCACCTTGCCGATGGTTCCACCTGTGTCTGAGGGATGCAGGATATTGGTGGCTCAGTTCACAATCTTGTGGCGTCCTCCACACATGAGTCGATCATTGCTGCAGTCAAAGGGCTCTGTTCACAGCCCTACAGCACAGGTTTCCACACTTCTGAGAGTGTCAGAAGTAGGTGTTGCTCCTGTTCTATCCATGGGTGACAGGGTGGCATAGGTGACAGAGGGGGAGCTGCTTTGGTTGTGCTTTCCTGTTGTGGAGTGTCCACACATGCCATGAGTGGCAGGTCATGGAGAGCTGCCCTTCACATCCATGTGACACAGTTGCCAGATCCTGCTTGCGTATTGAAAAGGGCTCCACGTATACAAGGTCAGCACCACTCTGACACTATTCTGGCACTGCCATGTCATTGAAGGTTTGCACCTATGTGAGAGGGTTGGTCAGCAAAGGGTGTCCTCTTCTCACCTCTGCCCTGTAGAGGCCTCCATGCATGGTGCTGATGTCCAGGGCGTGTGTGCCTCTGCTTGTCTTCTCTTTATAGCAAGACTGCACATCCCTGGGATTGTCGGTGTATGGAAGGGCTGTGTGCATATGCACACTGTGCAGGGCTCCATCAGGGTCTGAAGCCAGCAGGTCATGCAGGGACCCACACATGCCTGAGTTGTTCAAAACAGCAAGATGTTCTGCTCTCATTTACTTTAGGGGCTAAGTGCACATCTGTCGTGCTTAAGATAAGGACAGGCCTGTGGTCACTTTCACGTTCTGGAGGTTTCCCCTTATGCCTGGGTATTTGAGACATGCTGAGTTGTGGGGTGGGGTTCCTTCTTCTTACAGTCAAGATGCACAGGGCACCTTTTATGCCCTTGGAGGTCAAGACATGGAAATGGGAGCTCTGTTTACATCCATAGCTTACAGGTTCAACACAGGCGTGAGGTCACCAGGACATGAGGTTCAGTTCCTGTTCATATATGTGTTTTCCAAGAATCCAGCTCCAGGCAGGAGGTGGTCATGGTGATGGCTGTGCCTCCATGTTCTCTTGTCAGAGGTCCACACAAAAGTGGACAATCCTGGACAATCACGACATTTAAAGTGATTCTGAACACATCTACATTTTTCCAGGTGTCCTAACACATGTCAGGGTGTCAAGTCCTAGGGTTTCTACTCATAGCCTGGTCCTAAGGGTCCCACACTTGTGTGTTGTGCACTGTATAGAATGTGCTGCTCACGTGGGTATTCCAGAGGTGGTGAGAAAATGCATTAGTGCTGCTTTAGCACTACATACCAGAGGTGGTCAGGACGTGGGTTGATATTGCTCATATGGTTGTTTTAGGCGTTTCTCCAGGTGGCTTTTCTCATCATGTGTTTAATCCCCAGGCGATGTCCTTCTTGTAACCCTAGTCTACACTCATAGGAGGTCAGGAATAAGATGCTTACTCACATTTTTGTGTTAGATGATTCTCAGAAAGCTAAGTGGTGCAGGGCTTGTAGGCTTTACCCACATCAGGCCACATGTGTTTTGTTTGTCAGAACACAGGAGGTTCCTACTCACCTCTCAGTTTGTACAGGGTGACACAGTTGCCTGGGATGATGATTGTATGTGTTTCTGTGTCTGGGGGTGCTGGGGTATAGCTGGTGTTCTGCAAATGCCTTGCAGATTATGCTACATGTGCCAAGGCATTCAGGATATTGGTGGCTCTGTTTCCATCCTCTTTATGGAGGCCTGCAGCTGTGTGTGTGATCATCACCACAGGCACATGGGTCTGGTCACAACAACACTGCAGAGGGTTTGCACACTTCTGAGAGGGTCTGAAGTAGGTGGAGCTTATGTGATGTCCATGAGGGACAAGGATGCATAGATGAGTGGGAGGAAGCTGCTGTGGCTGTGCTTTGCTGTTGTAGATAAACTGCACATACCCTGATTGGCAGGATGTGAAGTGTCACTCTTCATTTCCATGTTACCAATGTGTTCTCACCTTCCTGTGTCTGTCATCACACGTGTAGGTTGGACTTTCTCACATGTACATTGCACAGGCTCCTCACACTTCCAAAGTCCATTCACATTGTTTGTGGTGGCCTCTGTCCACATTCACCTAGTAGGTGCTCCACAGGAGCATGTCCTGGTACACACATGGCCTGCTGTGGCCATGTGCAAGTAGAAGCCTGATCAATGCATAGCTGAGATATGGTTAGGAATTGGAGAAGGGCTGTTCCCAGAGTCACTGAATACTGAGCTCAGAAACAACTGCAGTTGTGAGGATGCCATGGGTTTCTCACACCACATGGTCCACATGTCCCTAGCTGGGTGACAGTTTGGAGACATGGGGCCTGTGCTTGCACTGACCTTGGAGTGGGCTCAAGTCACAGCAGCAGTTTGCAGAGGGCAAGTGTGTTCACACCCTCCTTGTCCAGTGCTCTCTACTTGGAGAGGTAAGTGCCACCCCTATCTGAGCTTTTCTGGACATGGTGGGCACTCCCCACAGAGAGTGTTTTACAGAGTTGCTTCCATGCCTAAGTCATTGGCTGAATGTGCTCCTCTATTCAGCTTCCATGTTGAAGAGTTCTCCATGCATGCATGTGATCAGCAAAAGTCTTGAGATGAGTCTGTGCCCATGCACTTTTACAAGGTTTTCATATGCCTGAGTTGGTCAGGAAATAGTGGAACTCTTTTTGTGTCTAATTTCTACTTTGCATTCCAGGTGGAGCACAATGTGCACTAGGGGCTCTGTGGTCATTCATGTTGTAAGAGAACCATGAATACCCTGGATTGTCAGGACATGGCAGGGCTCGGTTCACATTCATGTTGCCAGGGCTCTACCTGTTTTTGAGTTCATCAGGATATGAGGCTGCACTGCTGGAATGACATTGTACAGGGGCACACACATGTGTGTGATGGTCAAGACATTCTAGGCTCAGCTATAGTCATACTGTACAGGGCTCCAGACACTCCTGAGTTTCTGAGAATTGGTGGTTCCTGGTTAAATCCAGGTTTTGGAGGTTTCTACACAACCTGAAATAATTAAGACCTATGTAGTGCAGGATCTTTGCCAATATGCAGGTTTTTACATGCATCACCCCCTAAGATAGTAGAATGTGTTTGCTGTCTTATCATGTATTTTTAGTAGGTGCCTAACATGGGGAGGCATGGGGAAGTCTAGCTGACATCATTGTGCAAGTGCTTCACACAGATGTCACAGCATTTGAAGAGGAGGAACTCTAGTCACATCCTCTGGGTACGAAGCTCCATATGGCTGACAAGGTCAGATTACAATGTTTTTTCCCAATTCCTCATTTTGGAAGGTTCTCCATGCCTGAGGTAGTGAGAATTGAGGCACTTTTCTCAGTCATGTCATAGATGGCCCTACCTTGCCTCAGCTAGTCAAGACATGGTGTATGTGGGTGTCTGCTCAAGATCATGTTGCAGATTTCTGCATGCACGCATGGAACGATATATGGGAACTCCCCACACATTGTTTGTTAGAGAATTGCACACATCTGATTTGGTCCACGTTTTTTGGGGGGCAGCTCTGCTTTCTTCTGCATTGTTGTTTTGATACCATGTCTCCCTATGTTATTCATGGTGCCTTGAACTCACTATGCAGCCCAGGCTGGCTTAGATTGCAATGTGATCCTCCTACCTCAGCCTCCCAGTGTTGGGATTACAGTGTGCTCACCCACACTGAGGAGTTTGTTTTGTTTTGTTTTGTTTTGCATTTTAGAAGGCTCCATGTATAACTCAAAGGTTCAGGACAGCAAATTCCCTGGTTAAACCCATTTCTAGAGATCTTTACTCACCCATGAATTGACTATATAAAGGGCAGTATGTCCCATGCACAGTGTGGAAGATGCCTGAGATGTGCAGTTGTGGGATCTGCCTGTATCCACACTGCAGAGGCCTCATATATATCCCTGAAGTGGTTAGGACATGGTGAGGCTTCACTCACATTCACAGGGTACAGTGTGACTCACAGGCATGAGCTGGTCTACACACTGGAGATGTGGTGCTTCTCACTTATTTGAACTCAGTGCCTGGTCAAGACATGGTGTCTTCTCACATCCAGATTTCAGAGGCTCTGTACAACAAATTGGGTGCTGAAGAGAAAAGTGTGTACTTCTTACCTCAGTTGTTTTAAAGGGCTTCCCAAATGGCTTCAGTTTTGATGATCTGGAAAGCTCCATCCACATCCTTCTTGTGAGCAAATATTCCACATACCTAACAAGGTGAAGAGAAACATGTAAAACTGATACCCACATTATAGAGGGGTTGTGACCCAGCTGAGTTTGGAAGGAAAGGGCAGCTGTGCCCCTGTCCCCCTTCAGGGCCCACATACGCCTGAGCTGGTCAGCACATATCTATGTGCTGGGCTGTGCTCCCATTCCCAAAATATAGGGCTCACATCTCAATATAGAATGATATATGATGTAGGGTGTGGTAAAGCTTCCATGGGAACTAAGGAGGACCTATCAATTACAAGATCTCACACAATAGCTGAAGAAGTGGCTGGGATCTGTTAATGTCAAAGTCCTAGGACAGTGCCAGATAATTCCTGAGAACTTCTTACAAGCTTCCATGAGATCTGGATGGTATAATACAGAGGAGACACCATGTGGAATTTGTTCTTGTGACCTCCCTTAATAGTATCCTAGGACAGGAAATGCCTTACTTGTTATTCTCTCTCTCTATCTCCCTCTTTTCTTCTTTTCTTTCCCTTTTCTTGTCTTTTCTTTTTGACATTCGGAGTTACTTCATCCCTTACTCCTTTACTCATCATTTTCAAATACTTTTTTTGTGGGTTCTGCTTCCATTCCCCATGTACAGGGCCCCACACCTGCCTGAGCTTGTCAGGACATGGTGTGATCACATGTGAAACAGTCAAATGTCAGGGAAAGGGTTAAAGTGGTGAGAGTCAGTGAAATGCATGTGTTCAGTGAACGAACAGGCTTCCATTCCTTCCTCCAGGAAGGCTGAGTATTTGCTGGGAAAGTGTATAGAGATAACTCTTAACACACAAAAAAATATGATCATGCTTAGGCTCTAGCCAAGCCTCAAAATGGTCCCTTCCATTGACACAGGTCTGTTGCCATCAAGTCATGTTCATCTGAAAATATTACTTAAGAAACTGAGGAAAAATTTATTTTAAAAACAAAGGTTTTCCAAGACACAACTGACTTTCCTTTAGGTTCCAACCATCAGCTGACTAATCGGCATCGATTCCCTCTACAGCTCAATTTGGGAATAATTTTTATTTAAGAAAAATACCAGAAATAGTGTGGAGAGGCCTTTTGTCTCCCGCCTGCCCCAAGCTCCATCCCGTGAGATCCTCATCTTTGTTGATGTCTCACAACTTACTGTGTGGTAATGTGTCATTTGAGTACGTTCATGCCTGCTCTACCAAAGCAGTAACTTTTGTCTCTCAAAGTAAAATTTAT
>PVLA01016926.1:0-10378 GCA_004027455.1 Hydrochoerus hydrochaeris
CTACCAGAAGACCAAACCAAATAAATCCTCTCAGATCTACACAATTGCTTTCATGTTGGAGCCTCAACATTACACAGATTACTAGATCCAATAATTACATGTAAACAACTTCCAACAGCCATACAAAAAGTAACCCTCAATTGTCAAATATGTGCCAAGACTCTCCACAGGGACATATGCCCCCTCCACCTTTTCCTGGTAATCAATTTCATGGGCCAAGACTGTCAGGTAGATTTCACACCTATGCCCAGATACAAACACATAAACTACCTCCTCACTTTTATATGCACCTTTTTAAGCTGGATAGAGGCCTACCCTACCACCAAAGAGATGTCAGATGTAGTTGCCAATACTTTACTCCAAGACATCATTGCTAGATTCAGACTCCCACAATACATACAATCTGATAATGGCCCAGCCTTCATCTCAGATTGCACAAAAGGTGTCCTCTAGCCTTAACATCACTTGGAAACTACACATACCCTATCACCCACAATCCTCAGGAAAAAGAGAAAAGGCAAATGGTCTCATAAAGGCACACCTGACTAAACTCATACTAGAAGTACATCAAGCATGGCCAGAACTCCTACCCCAGCCCTCACTAAACTTTGAGCTTTACCCAGATCACCCACTCAACTAAGCCCATTCAAGCTCATGTATGGCAGGCCCTTTGTTTTACAAAATCTACCTTCACCCTCTGAGGTTCTTCCTTTAGCTAATTATATCCCAATTCTTTCAATGCTCAGATACCTTCTTCATCAACATGCAGACTTATGCCTCCCTCAACCCTCTGAAAGCAACACACCAGATCCTCCTTTATCTCCAGGGACCTAATCTATATTAAAACTCCTAAATCCACAGGTTCAAGCTCAGCTCTTCAACCAAGGCGGGACAGATCTCATCTGGTATACTTGGCAACTCCAACTGTGGTAAAGGTAGCAGGATTTCCACATTGGTGTCACATCACTCAAACGAAGAGATATCGACCACCAGCTGGTCACCTTGACTCTGAATATACTGAGAGGTCACTGTGGACCTCCTGACAAATAGCCCCTACTGCCTTCAGATAACTAGACTTAAAGACCAGTGTGTTGTTATCCCATTTGGTTCTGGCCCCTATACAGCTATATACTCACTGTCTTTACCATAATCAGCTTTACACTTTACCCAACTAAGGCTACAATCCTGCCAAGAATAATTCTTACCATCTTCTTTACAACTATAACCCTATCTTTTGCAACTAGATACCCCAAACTACAGCTACTGACACAACCATAGAAACTTCCTCAACATGAAGGCCACCTGGCTGGGATGTCTCTTTCTACCTCTCTTCCCCCATCTATACCTAGCCTCAACAAAAACTGTATTCTTTTATCCTTACTACACACTCAAATGATAGCAAGCCACAACCTCAAGTTCCAGTTGCTCAAACCAGCTGGACTGAAGGAACTCCACACCCCATGTACAGATCCAGTGGATTGTTGTATCCATTCCAGGAAAAGACAATTCAGGGAGACAAATCCCAGGGACCTCCCAACTCAGGTTCATTGTGTGTCCTGAAACCATGCACCATGACTCCTGTTTTAACATCTACTGGTATCATTGCCATTATTTGGGCTGTGAAAGTATTGGTTCAAGTGGCTCAAAGGGATTTTACAAAAATGATGATAAATACATTAATGCCTTCTCTAATCCCAAACCTGACAGGTTCACAGGTGACAGGTTCACCATAAAAGACCCTTTCAAATTCCCAGCTGCTAAAATATTTTGCAATTTACATGCAGCCAACATGAGGGTACCAATTCTTTACCATAAAAAAGACATTAATCCCAAGACTTACTACTGTTCCTCTCCTTGCACTTCAAGACCCAAAGAAATTATACACAAAACTAAATCAGTATATTTCACTAAAAACGACCCAGATTCTCAATATGACTTACACTTTGCTACAGAAGGGGACCAATTATTCACACATTAATTGTTGGCTATGCCTGCCTTTTTCAGCAGACATCTATGTGGTTCAACCCATAATATTCAGCCAATCAAATCTTAAACCAAACATGACCTCATGTCCAGTCACTGGCCCTTTCCAGATAGCTCCAAACCAGCCCTGGCCCCCAAATCTCACTTGCATACAATCCACTCTGAGAGACTATCCATAACAATACACCAACCCCCTTTCCTGATCTCTCTGAGCTATTTTTAGGAGGCCTAATGGCCTGTACCCACTGCATCATCCTTAATCATCAAAGTCAGACTCTACACATCCTCCTCCAAACATCTTTTTCATCTGTGGCAATGGAGCATACTCCCATCTCCCTGCATAGTGGACAGGCACATGCACTGTTGGATTTTTAGCCCCACGTGCCTCCCTTTTAACAGATAATAAAACTCACATACCATCAAACACTAAGTACCACTTGGAACCGCAGAGCCATACAGTTAGTTCCAATATTGGCAGGTATTGGGGTCTTTGTGGTTATTGGTAGTGATATTACTACCTCACAAAACTCAGAGGAAATGGATCCCTCAACCCCATTCTCTTCTGTGTTAGGCCCTAATGACACCCCCTTTCAGCAGGAAGAAGCCAAAGAGACTCTATGTCCCCCCCCAAAATCAAAAAGATGGGAATGTTAGATCCCCCAGCTGAGAGACAGCACAATCGTCATGGCAATGGTTGAAAGCTGTGCCATGATAATGCACACCTCCTTCTTCCCAGAAGCCCCTATAGCTTCTCCCTCCCAAAAGTCTGCCAGAGCTTAGGAATGTAAAAGTTTACCCAATCCCCTGCACTTTCACAAAATAAAGCAGCTCACACCAGCCACTAGAGCCCTACCCCCATTAGAGCCTATATCAGACAGAATCTGCCCTTTGTCTGTAGAGAGCCACCACAGCCTTCCTTGTGGTGACTCATCCATGCCCTTCCTGCTTATTAAACTCTTTTCTTATCTACTTGTCTACTCTCTTCAACATTCTGTGATGCTCTAGATTGAGTAAAGATTACTCAATGTGTGTTCCTTAAGCTTCTGGAGGTGCCCAGCTTCTGGTCTCCACCAGGTTGGGGTAGACAAACCTCAGGGCCAGTGGGGCTCTCATGACCAGACCTCTTGTTCAGGCTGTGCCAGCCCTGGATTTTGCACTGTTACAATATTATAAAACCCACCAATAGGATCACAAAGGGACTGTACTCTCCACTTACATATGGTAGAAAAGCTGACAAATGAAAGAGAAAGCATGTGCCCAGAAAAAGGCCAGATGTGGTGTTTTAAGTGACTCTGCCCTGGTTGTTGTGTGACAGGCAGTTAACTCTCGACTTCAGTTTCCCTATCCCTAAGAGATCAATGTCTTGGCTTAGCCTATTCAAGGGTTCCATGTGACTGCGAAGGGTAATGGGCATGAAGACCAATCTGTAAATTTAAGTGTTTCAATATACAAACAATATCATTATAAAGTATTGTGAGTTGATTTCTGAATTCCTGTCAATTATGCTGGTTCTGAGAAGTAAGTCATTAGAATTAGAGAACTTGAGAACAATTTTGATAATTAGTGACTCTTCCAGAGGCCCACAAACAATGTGCCCCCATGACTGCCTTCCTGCTCCATCATTATAATACTAGCTCTTGTAGATCTGTTCCTAGGGCAGCAGGCATGTCTCCATCTTACAGGTGGGAAGTGGAAGTTCAATTTTCCCACCTCCTTAAGCTGGTGAGTTAAGAGTCCAAATACCCCAGATCCTCTGATCCTTTCTCCACCTCACTCACCTGCTCCCAACCCCAATACACAGGATGAAGACAGGGGCCAGGTTTTTGGCATAGAAAGGCAAGCTAGTCATATAGGATCAAGAGGAGCAAAGAACTCAAGGGCCCATCTGAGAAGCAAAGACCTCAAAGAAATCCCTAAGGAAAATTAATTGGAGTGAATGAAATCCTGAAGAATTTCATACTCCATTTAAGAATCTATGCACCAAAACTGAAGAGAGACTAATTTCAAAAACATAATAGAGTGCAGTTTCTCAGATTTCCTCAGAGCCAAGGAGAAATGATTATTCAAGAAATAATTAGATGCTATCCTGGGGGTAATGAAAACTGAAAATGAAGAGAAGAGGAATTGAAAACCTCCAGAAAGGTCACAGGTTGCTTTTGATGTCATTTTTTTCTTCTTTATGAATTTGAAAATTTATCAATTTTCAAAAGAACAATATAAAGTATATAAACCAATGGGAGAGTAAATTGAGGGGGGCAGAGTGAAACACCTTACCCATTATTCTAGATGATTCTCAAAGGAGGTCCAGAGCCAGGTATACCTTAAACCCTTTCTGCAAAGTGCTAGATAGCAAATCTTTCCCCTTTGAGAGCCAGACTGTCTCTGTTGCAACTATTCTAGTACTGTAGAGTGAAAGCAATAGAAGACAATGTGGGAGTGAATGGCATGGTTAATGGTCCAAAAAAATTTTATAGAAACAAATAGTACTCTGGGTTAGGCATCTGGGCTGTTGCTTATTCTATCCACCTGATTTATTGCAGTAAGCTAACTCTAATCCTAACCCTAATCCTAACTCTAACCCTAACAGTAACACTAACCTTCTGGGATTCCTACTGAAATCTACCCATATAAATTTAAAAATATTGGCTATTGGCAGAATCTGTTAAAAAACCCACTAATGTTACTAATAATGGTGATGATTATGACCAATCATGATCATATGACAACTGCTGCCATAGTATGTGTGAGGAATGGTTTTCTAGAACTTATATAGCATCTACAATCTTTATGACAACATTTATGAGGACAGTACAAGTTTACAAATGGCAAATTGAGGCCCAGAGAGGTGAGGTATCTTACCCAAGGTTACCATGAGTGTCCGAGACAGGATTTGAACGATTCAGACAGTTTAGTTCCAGAGTCCTTGCTTGTATTTAAATATTCCCTTTTTCTTATGCTTTTCCCCCCATGTAATTTACTGCATCAAATAAGACTGGCTCCAATTTCTTTTAAAAGACTCTGCATAGCCTACAGGATTAAGTTTAAATTCCTTATTCACCACACAAGCTCATCTCACCCCTCCACCTTCATTTCCCTTTTCTAGCTTCATCTTTTTCTAAGTATCATTCCTGGCTACTAAGTCTACCTCTGTTGCCAAACTACAGTAGAGGGCTTGGCAGACAGTAGCATACAGGCTGGCTTTGAATGGATGAATGGACTAATGGTTGGTTGAATGGTTGGATGGATGGATGGAAAGATGAATAGGGGAGTTGGATGGTTGGATGGTTTTTTAAAAACATGTTTTTATATTTTAGTAAAAGAAGGAAGGATGTATGGACCAACAGAAATTCCATTTGATTCACCTATTTTCCTTTTAGGTATCTTACTGAAAAAATTAATGACATCATGTCACTGTGATACATACATATCCATGTTTATAGAAGCACAATTAATAATAGCTAAATCTGACAAGCAGCTATGTGTCAATCAGCAGATGAGTGGATGACCATGTGTGATATTATCAGGAGTACTCTGCCATGAAGAAAGATAAATTTGAGTTTTTTTGTAGGAAAACAGATGTACTGTGACCCCATAATATTAAGTGAAATAAATCATAAATACAAGCTTAAATGTCCCATGGTTTTTCTTATATGAGAAACCTAGGTTATAAATAAAGAGCAAAATAAAAAATAGATAATAGGAAATAGGAAAACAGATATTTCTTAAATGGGGAGGAGATCAAGAGATGGAGGGAGGGAAAGGGGATGAAAATGAATTAAATTGTGTTATGTACTTGTATAAACTCTCATGAGAAGTGTGAACATTATGTACTGCAAACATATACTAATAGAAAATGTAAAAGAAATGATACAATTCTGTCATCTGAAGCAACATAAATTGCCCCAGAGGACATTTTGTTAAGTGAAATAAGTCAGAAACAGACAGACAAGTGCCATATGTCTTCATTCACACATATAAGCTGAAATGAAGCAGAGCCTAGAACAGCAGTGCGGAATATGGAAAGCATGTATGGGACAGGAAGATGGGGAGAGAGCAGTTGGTAGGTACTGCCATGCAGTTGGGTGAGAAGACTAACTTTCCATGCTCCCTATCACACAGTAGTGAAACAGTTAATTGAATATTTTTATTTTTTGCTAATTCATGATGATATATTTTATAATTTTAGTTATAATTTTTAACACCAAGTACATTTACTAGAATTTAACACCAAGTACATTTATTAGATATTGTTTTCATATCTTTCTTTAAGAAATTAAAAATAAGAGTAAAACCAAAAACAAATAGAAGAAAATAATGACGATCAGAAAAAACAATCCTTTATCAAACTGCCAACATCATTTTTGATAGATTAACATTTTGACCTTACATTTCTGTAAAAACACAAAAGACTCACAATAGTCTAAACAACTTTGATAAAGGATCAAAATTAGAGTTCCAACCCTCCTCAATCTCTTGACTTATCACAAAGTCACATCAATCATGACAAAATGCCATTGATATCAAGATAGACAAATCACCAAAGTACCAATATGAAGTCCCAAAATAGATACCCATATAACAGACAATTGATTTTTGGCAAAGATGCAAAAGCAACTAAGTGGAGAAAAAATCGCATCTTCAATAAACATACAGAAAAAACTGGCTATCCACATGCTAAACTCAAAACTTAAAGTGCGTTAAAAATTTCTTAAGACATCCAAAAGTCATCTCAAAATGGCTCACAGTGGGTTAAAGTAAAGGGAGGTGTGGCCTGAGTCATTGCTTTGGCTGAAGTCATTCTCTCTGGGACAAAATACATGTTTTTTCTTTCATCTTGTCACACTAATGAAACAATATGATGTTAATACACACATGGCATTTATTTCACTAATAAGTACATTCTCAAGGTATATCCATTTACCCATAAAAACGTCCAGTTTATTTATGGCTGAATAGTATTCCATTATATAGAAATACTACATCTTTGTTTATACAGTCCTCAGTCAATGGGAATTTAGGTTGTTTCCAAGATCTGACTATTTTTTTAAAATTTTATTTAAAGAGAAAAAAAACAGAAAAAGGGGTAGAAACAATACAGAATCTCAGAAAAAAAGCAGTAAGAAATCACTAGTTGATAAATTACATAATGTCTTCTTAGACCTAGTTGTTGAAGTTACAAAATTAAAGCATACAAAGTGGACATTCAAACAGTGAGACTGCAAAAAGTTCAATGATCCAGTAACAACTTAGCCACATGGTTATCAGTCTTACACACTCAAACATACATACAGCCATATCCTCTAGAGCACTTTCTTTTCTTCTTTTTACTTTTTAGTCCATTATCTGCTTAGTTGTATCCTGTTTCAGGTTGTTCAGTACCTTAGTGACTTGTTTTGTTGTTGTTATATACTTTTAATCACCTTATATAATTCTGTTGCCTTGTTTTTGAGTTTCTCCTCATCCATGATCCATGGATCAGCTTTGGTGGAGTTGGGAGATTTTTGGAGGCATTTTGTTACTTTTTTATCTACTTTTTTTTGAGGGTAGCAAAATACAGAAGAACAAGCAGAACAAACCCATGTGACTGCACTGCAATAAAACTACCACAGAAGCTCAGAGCAGGTCACCAGTACACAAGCAATTGGCTCAATAGTATAGCCCATTTTGTTCACATTAGCTGTTCTTTCAATCAAATAGAGGAAAATGGAAGGAAATATCGAACTTTTAAAAACAGAATATTGAATAAAGCAGTACCATTAATCAAAACTGAGCAAAACAGTGATAAAAATATTTGCCTTCAAAGAGATGGTAGAAGGAAATCCCCCTTACTTTTCAAGCTGTATACATTCATCCTCCAAAAATATACTCAGACTGCCAGTGCCTACTTGCTAAGGGGGGGGGGTATGGATCAATGTCTGATTCTTAGCCCATGCACCGGCAGGGCCCCAGCTGCTTACCAGGGCAGCCCATAAACTGCCTGTTCTCCCAGCACCCCAAGTTCCAACATGATGCTGAGCTTAGGAGTTGCTGCTAGTTCTCGCCCTGGTGTGCCAGTGGTTTGCCAGGCCACCAGCTGCTCACTAGAGCAGCGAGTAGGCCACCTGTTCTCCAGTGCCCAAAGTTCCAACATGATTCAGAGTTCAAGAATCCAAGATCTGACTATTATAAACTGTGCTGCTACAAAGATGGGTGCACATATATCACTGTGAGATGATGTTATTAATTCTTTTGGGAAGATACTCAGAAGGGGAATAGGTGGGTCGAATGGGACCTCCAATCCTACTTTTCTGAGGAATCTCCACACTGATTTACACAGTGGTTACACCAGTCTGTATTCCCACCAACAGTGGAGAAGTGTTCCTTTTACCTTGCAACCCCTCCAGCATTTGTTATTGGTTGGTTTCTTAATACTAGCCATAAATTTCCCTCTTAAGATTGTTTTCATTATGTCCTGTAAGTTCTGGTATGTTGTATTGTCATTATCATTTAACTGTAAAAACTGTATAATTTCTTCTTTAATTTCATCTGTGACTCATTGATCATTCAATAGGATACTATTTAATTTCCATATGTTGATGGAGTTCTTGTGATTTCCTTTGGCATTGATTTCCAATTTCATTGCACTGTTGTCTGATACTATGCATGGGATAATTTCAACTCTTGTACATTGACTTAAGCATTTTCTATGAGTCAGTATGTGGTCTATTTTGGAGACTGTCCTGAGTACAGCTGAAAAGAATGTGTATTCTGATGTTTTTTTCAGTGGAACACTCTATAAACATCTACTAAGTCCATTTGCTCAAAGTTTGATTTAGTTCAAATGTTTCATTATTGATTTTTTGTCTAGTTGATTTGTCTTTTTATGACAATAGTGTATTGAGGTTTCCCAATACAATTGTATTAGGGATTATTTGATTTTTCATGTTCATTAATATTTGTTTTATATAACTGGGTGCACCAATGTTTGTTGCATATATATATATATATATATATATATATATATATATATTTATGATTATTATCTCTCCCTCTTGGATTGTCCCCTTTGCCAGGATGTAGTGACATTTTTTTCTCTCTCAATCAGTCTTGGCTTGAAAGTAATTTTGTCTGCAAATAGAATAGCAGTCCCTGTTTTTTCTGAATTCCTGTTGCATGGACTATTGTTTTCCTTCCTTTAACTTTGTCTTTTTGGATTAAATGTGCATTTCTTTTTGGATTAAATGTGTTTCTTATATGCAGCATATTGTTGGATCTTGCTTCTTGATCCATTATGCCAGTCTGTGTTGTTTGACTGGTGAATTCAGACCATTAAAATTAATGGTTAAAACTGATATGTATTGATTTATCCTTGTCATGTTATTTTCATATTATTGGCTTCCCAGGTTTGTTTTTTCTTTTTCTCTTCTCTTTAATTGTTCACCTTTCCTGAAGGATTCCTTCTGTTGTGGTTCATGGAGTTGTAGTCCTTATTATCTCTTTGTAGAATGTCCTTCAGAACATTTTGTGGTGCTAGTTTGGTGATCATAAATTTTCTCAAATGTTTTTTGTCATGCAAGTATCTTATTTCTCCATCAACTTAGAAAGATAGATTTGCAGGATGCATCAATCTGGGTTGAAAGTTGTTTTCCTTCAGAACTTGGAGTACTTCACTCCAAGATCTCCTTGACTTCAGAATTCATGCTGAGAAGTCAGTTGTAATTCTGATGCACTTTCTTTTGTAGGTTATTTATTTATTTTCCTTAATAGCTTTTAAAATTCTATTGTTGTGTTGAATTTCTGGAATATTGACTATGATGTGCCTGGCTGTAGATTTTTTTATCATTGCTAATTGGAGTTCTATATGCATCACTTATCTGTATGTCAAATTCTTTTTCTCTGCCAAGAAAGTTTTCTGTCATGATATCTGTGAACACATTTTAATGTCATTTCTAGTATTTCCTGCTTGCTCATTGACTCCAATTAATCTTAAGTTATTCTTGTTTTCTGATCTAGCAGTTGCTGGATTGATTTCTCATCTTCCTTTGCTAGTTTTGAGAAACTTTCTTTCCTAGTCACTAACTGCAAGCCTGTCTTCAATATCTGAGATTCTGTCCTCACATTGGCCTAATGTGCTTTGAATACTTTCATTGTAGTTTTTATTCTCCTGGATATCTGCTTGAATCTGCTTTATGGATTCTATTTGTTTCCTACATTGTGCTTCCATAATTTACTTAAGCTTGTCTATTTTTTTGTCTGTGTCTGCTCTAACATCGCTATTCATGGTATGTATTTTGGTAATATCTGCAGTTATTTGAGAGATTATTTCTGATTTCATTTTTTAAATTTTATTTAAAGAGGGGGGAAGCAAAACAAAAAAAGAGTAGAAACAATACAGAATTTCAAAAAAAATAAACAA
>PVLA01016927.1:0-19069 GCA_004027455.1 Hydrochoerus hydrochaeris
GAAATATCATGACCTTTTAATTTTCCCATGTTTGAACTTAGATTTACATTATTTTATTAAAACTATATGAGACAAAGTAATTAAAAACAATGGGCTAATAGTAAGCAATTATCACAAGTAGTTATAAACAATTGGCAAAGACAAAAGCAAAATTTGAAGCATAAAATTTGTTACCTAAATAAGTCCCAGTCCAGAGTCTGTGAAGCAAAAGCAAACTCTTACCTCCTTCCAATGATCTCAGTGGAAGTCCTCCAAATGCTACAGGGGAATGGAACTCCCAACTTACTATGTCTGGTGCAAGTTTGTGTTCTCTAAAATCAAAGAATGAAGTTTAGGAACAACAGAGGTTAAGAGTAGAATATATTTTTTGGGAGAAAGAAAGCTTCCCTCTGAGAGAAACAGAAGTGGTCCTGAGTGGGTTTCTGTCCTTTCCAGGGACTTTTATAGAGTAAGATCATGGAGTGAGATGGGTTGAAGGTGGGGAAAACTGGAAACTCACAAAGAAGATGGGCATAAGGTGGGACAGAACTATGGTTAAACAATAAAATTAATAGTTCAGGTAAAATTGATTACATTGGGGACAAATGGGGAAGTGAGTCACTTAGAAAGCAGGCATTCTTAGAGAGCAGTGAATCCTCCCTTGGGAGTTGGAATGGTGACTCCTGACTTCCTCAGGAGTGCTAGGGAGCTATTTAGAACATCAGTCCTTAGGATATGGGTGTAGTTGTTGATTTTTTGTCTTGAGGTTTGGCCCACAGCAGGAGGTGCCTGTCTCCCCCATAGTTGCAAGGTATCTGGGCTTCTGCTCTGGCTCCTTTGAGGACCTAGCCCTGTCGCACTGCCTGTATCATTTCTAACTAACTCAGCTGACTCTAACAGAACTGCAGGCTTGCTGGGATCTCCAGCATGGCTCTGAGTGCCTCCACTGTCTACCAGGGACAGAAGAGCCAGGGCCTGAATGGGACCCTGCAGCAAAACCACAGACCCCAGAAGACTGCCACAGACCTGAAGCCAGAGAGAACTTTATGTCTTCATGTTTGTTTTTCCTGCCTGTGAACATTGTTCCCAGTTGTTTTGTTTTGTTTTGTCCTTTTTTCTCTCCTGTTTTATCACTCGTTTTCCAAGGCTTGCTAATCTCCCTTGGTACTTCAGTCTTCTAACCTCTCTTTTATTTCTCTATTTTTTCTTCTTATCTCTTATAAATTTTCTCCCTTTAGGTCAAAATTGCTCTACTGACTAGATATTTACTGTATGTAATGCTCTGGTTTGTCTTAGATTTCGCTGTGTGGCTAGCAGTCTCACACCTGTGGTTAAAGCGGGCGTGTTCTTGGTTACAACAGCTTACCGCTTCCTTGTCTGTGCTTGATGCAGTTGTCATTGCTGATTGTACTACTTTAGCCAATGTGACAGAGTTATTGGCATCAATTGATCTTCCTTGGGTTGTCTGGGGGTCACAAACAATCCTGTAGTCCAGAAGCAAAGAACTGGGTGCTGGACCAAACAGGCAGCAGCGTTTCATTCTTACAAACTGAAGAGACAGGGCTGGGCATGTATCTCCTGCCTGGCAAACACAAGACCCTGAGTTTGATTCCCAATACCAAAAAAGAAAATCATATTGAAAAGAACCCTCTCCCCCCAAAAAAGCCCCTTTAAGAAAAGAGGAGGCAAGATCTTGGGACAGAAGCCAAAGCCAGCTACCCCTAGAAGACATCTCTGCAAAATAGTCATTGCCTAAAGAGGTCCCAATGCTACTAATAAGTCACTGACCATAAGCAATTTACAAGCCTCAAGGCAGAAGGTAAAAATGAAAATAGAAAATGAGAAAATACAGAAGTGAGATGCACCATCATGTGTTACCTCCATGTTCCAGCTTGCCCTGAAGATTCTCTGGTTCAGATTCTGCCCCGGGTGCTGCAAACACAGACCACAGTTTGGAGGTCATGAGGGTCCTCCCTTTACCAAATGTCACTGTCCCTACAGTGGCAAGCAACACCCCTGCGTGGGGGTTCTCTTGTTCCAAACTCTGTCTCCACAACACACATGCCTGTGTGGCCTCGAGGCCAGATGTGAGCCTCTGTTTAGTGATACAACACTTGAATGTGCTCTTCTCAAAGGCTTGCAGGGCCCAGCTTAGACCTGGGGATGGCATTTAGAAGGCCAGGGTTTGGGTCCATGTCTCTTCATGGAGATGTGTGGGGGTGATGGTAGATGACCCCTTGCTCTTCCCAGAACACACCCTACTACCAGGCAGAATCAGAGTCAAAACCATGAAGTCAGAGAAACAGTGTGAAGTTAGAGGTGTGGAACAGGCTAGAGGGGCTGTTCGCTGCTTGTATAGGGAGGGGTTTGTCTACCCCAGCTGTTCCTTTGTGCCAGGAGCAGAGCTTTGAACAAATGGAGGGCAGCGCTCGGCCTGCCCCAGCTCTTCACATACTTCACACATACACTCGCCTTATCAGACATCTCAGGCTTTCTGGGGTTCCTGCCCCTCTCCTCATATTCAAACTCTCAAGAGGCCCAGAAGCCCCAAAGTGAGGGCAAAACATTTTGCCAAGACTTTGGAGCCCAGCCCATCCTTGCCACTGCTGTGCCACCTTGCTACCACACGGTGGCAGTGGACAACACAACACCCTTTTTAGGGGCAGGGAGGACCCAAAAGAATGTTGCAGGGATAACAGAAGTTTCTAGAGTGAAGAGGGTGCTTGATGGCTGGGGCTGGGATCTGGGGGTAATGTCACACACCTGTCTAGTAACAGGGCAGCAGTGGCTCCCATCATGAATTTGGTGGATGGAGGCTCAGAGTGGCCTCAGCGTGTCCTGGGCTGGTCACACCATGGACATGTCCAGTCTTCTGTGTGATGACCAGGGCTGACCACAAGGTTCTGGCCCAGGGAACACATGGCACTGCCTCTCTTTGCCTGGACCACCATCCTCGAAGTGACACTAGGTGCATTCTTGGCTGAAGGCCTTGCACACAGGCCTATGGAGAGGTGAGCACAGAGGACTCTGAGATGCCCCTGGCCACTGAGTCTGTGGGATGAAGTTGCAGCTGTACTCAACAAGTCTCACCCATGCCCAGCCCCAGGTCTCCCTGCATCCTCATGGGAGGTTGTGGTCAGGGATTCCATGCTGCCCAGCCCTCCCTGCCCCTGGGGGAGCCTCCCGCAGACAGCAGAACACAAGCCAGGTGAATCTCCTCCCTGCACCTACTGTCTTCCTCCCCCTGGATCTCAGCTCCTGGGGCCTGTGCAGCCTTCCCAGGCTGCACACCACCACCTCCCCTTCGCTCCCCTCCCACAGGGTGCACTGTGACCTTGGCTCCTCCTCTCCCCTCCAGCTCCCTACACAAAGGGCTGCAAGGCAACTCACTGTGGCTTCCACCTGTGTGGTTGACTGTACTGTCAGGATGATCACGTCCATGGCAGACATCATGGATCTGCACTGCAAATGCAAGGAGACATGTGTAACGGATGCTCACTAGGAAACAGCAGAGGGTGGTGGCTGTGGTCACTCCACCCACCTCTGCAGTAGACCCACTGCAACTCCTCCTGCTCACACCTGCCCTCAGCCCACAGCTGCCCTTCTCACTCCCCTCCTCTCCTCCCTACAGTTCTGCCCTGATGATTGATAATGAAATCATCAAGACACAGCACATTTTCAGGAAGCACCTGGACCAGTCAGACTCCTTGAGTGACTTCTGGTTCTCTGCTGTGCAGCACTTACACTGGGCCCACCTTGTTTTGGTGGCACTTCCAGGTCGACAGGGGGCAGCAGCACAGGGCCTGCAGGCAGTGTCGCATCATTTTCTTGACAGTCTTCCAGCCCCGCCTGGTACTGCTGACAGGGGCTGGGGCAGCACTGAAGGCAGCATTTGGAGTCCTGGGGTCAGGTTGGCAGGTCATGCCAGAAGTGGCAGGGCTCGGCTGGCAGAACTTGCTGAATAAGGCAGGGATGGGCCGCCTGTATGAATCAGGAGAGGCAGGGCCAGGTATGTAGGATTTGATGAAGGAAGCAGCGGGGCTTGGTTGATAGGATGCTTCGGGAGTGGCAGGGCCTGGATGGTAGGACTCGATGGGAGAAGCAGAGCCGTGCTGGCAGGATGTGCAGGGATGGGTAGTCCTGCTGATGGTAGTAAGTGGCAGGGAGACTCTGTCCCTCTGCTGGCCTGTGGGCTTCACCTCAGGGAGTAAGGGCCCAGTGGAGGGGCAAGGCTGACTGGTCCTCCTGCTTGGTGGGGAAGATGAGGGGGGAAGATGTAACGATGATAGATTTTCATACAGATTCTTCTCCTTGTCTTCATGTGTGGACTGTTCATGTCTCTGTGTGCCCTTCACCTCAGATCTGCAGGGGAGTCTCCAGAGTGCCATGTCCTGTATTAGCAGGTAGGTGGTCATGCAATGGTCGTATTTCCTGTACTTCATCGCGTCGATCACCTGGAGCGGGTTGTACCCCATCTCATCCATAATGTCCAGTATTTTCACCTTTCTTGCTTTGGGGAGCAGCTTATGAGGATGATTGGGGGTAGGTTCAAGCTGAAGCCATTGATGGTGCCATATTTCTTCTAAGGAAGGGTGCATGCTTGGGTCAGGGTTAAGGAGCCTTTCCAATAAATTTCTCAGCTCTTCGGAGACATGCTGGGGAAAGTTGTATCTCCCCTTACAGGCATTTTCTATTACTTCTTCTTGATCCCCATTGAACGGGTGTTTCCCAGTGACCATCTTAAATAAAACTTCCCCTAAAGACCAAATGTCCTTTTCTGGGCCTTGGTATTGGGTTCCTGTGTGTACCTCGGGTGCAGAATAGCCTACAGTGCCCCCACAGACTCTCACCTTCTGGCCAGGAATGAACCTGAATGCCAACCCAAAATCGCAGAGTTTGGGGTGGCCCTCAATGTCCATTATCAAACTGGATGGTTTCAGATCCCCATGGATGACACCCTCATCATGGCAATGTTTCACAGCCTCCATTAGCTCTCGAAATATCGACCAGGCCCTTCCCTCTCCCAGCTTCTGTGTCTCAGCCTTCTCGATGTATTGGTCTAGGTCTTGGCCCCAAGCATATTCCATGACAAGGAACATGGAAGTGCTATTCTCTGAGACCTCCAACAATTGTACAATATTGGGGTGCTGCAGGTTCTTTATGATGCTGACCCGGCTCAGAGTGGCAGGCTGCAACTTGTCCTTGTGAAGTTCCTTCACCACTACCATCATCCCCGTGAGCACGTGCTGTGCAAGCAGTACTGTGGCAGAGCCAACCTCACCAAGGGACTTCAGCTTGTTATAATTTTGCCAGAAGGTATCCATGAAGGAAGACGGGAGGCCAAGCCAAGCAGGCCACAAAGGATGCCTTGATGGAATTAGGCTCTTCACTCTAAATCAAAAAATCAGTTACCAAATGCTATGCTCCACTCCACGATACTCCTAACACCAATCCACTTCACACACAAAGGGCCTCTTGGATGAAAGCCCAACCTTATACAGCTAACCGCTGTGACCTCACACTGGGTCCCGTGCAGTCACAGTGCTAGTGGGCCCAGGCACAGCTGGTCACCTCCACCTCAGCCATCACACTCTTGGCCTCGAGGTCCTTTTGTTTCTAAGAGAAAAACGTTACAGAATGTCTTACTAATGTGCGTTATGGAGATTGGCACTCGAGTTTTTTGAAATTAATACCTGCAGGATGCTTCAAAGTCCTTTTTTGTTTCTGTTCTGAGACTCTGTCCTAAGAATCTGTAATACCTTTTGTACAGAGATCTCATGATGTCTACACTCAGCACCTCCAGTTCCTTTTTCTTTTAATTCTTACTGGTGTCAAAGTGATGCTGTAACTTCACTTACATTAGAATAATGTAATGTTCGATGTATAAAATATGAGAAATAAATTAATGCCTGTGACGCTGACAGGTAAATGTCTCTCATCATTGGTTCCCCAAAAACATAATCATTTGACTGATCATCAAAAGCCTTGGAGAGCAGCAGCAAGCACAAACACAGAAACGACACCCAGGATTTGGAGGCACACTTATTTACACCAATGGGCACTGACTGGGATCATTCCCAGAATGTCACACCCTGATCTCTTGATGGTCTGAGGCCTGTATAGGATAAGCAAGTGGCAAGTGCAGAGGCAAAATGGCTTGTTGATTGGGACTGGTTTATGCAATGTGCATCACAGTGACCAGCTATGCATCACAGTGACCAGCCATTTCTTATAGACCAGAAGCAGCCAGAACTGAAACAGAACTATTACCTGGACAACTAAGAAACTATACTGACTGGGGCAGGGGATACTCTGTTACAGGTGGGCAGAAGGAAACAGGTTGACAGGTGCTGTGTTGAATGAAAAAGTGAAGCAAAGCAAAAAGCTCTCTCAACTAAGCATTTTACATCCAGCAAAACTGTCCTTCAAAATGAGGAGGAAAGCTCAGACATTCCCAGATACAAGCATTGAAGAATGTAGGTCCTTCTTACTAGGCCTTCGTTGGGTAGAGGGTTCCTTCAGGTTGAAATGAAAGAGCCAGCTGTGGTCCCACATGCCTGTAACCCCAGCACTCAGGAGGCTGAGGCAAGAGGATCACTGTGAGTTCAAGGCCAGCCAGGGCTATATAGCAAGACCCTGGCTCACAAAAGAGTGTTATTTTGCCAAGAACTCAAGCAAGCCTGAAGAAATAACTTTTAATGCTGAATAGGTGGTCATTTATGAAAATCAGGACTAGTTTTGTTTTCTACATATTAGAGGCTCATATATCAAAAAGAAAACAACGCACCCAGTAGTACTATATTTCCTGAGACACAGTGTGGCATACATGGAGGAAAATACAAACTCACTCACCACGATGTGGGGCAGCACCCTGTAAATGGCTGTGTTTAGTGGCCCCAGCGTCCTACTAGCATGGTGTGACCTTGGGATTTTCAAAGTAATTTCCACAGCATCCTCAAAGAAAATGTAAATAGCATTTCACAGATGACAAACCCACTGACTCCAAAATGAATGACTCCAAACCAACAGTGCAAAAGAGCAGGGACAACTGCTGCTGCAGTGGGGACAGCCACAGCCAAGCCTCTCTCCAAGTCACCACCATTCACAGACCATGGGGGGCAAGAACCAGCCTCAGAAGGAGGTGCTTCCTGCCTGGAAACCATATCATTTTCATTGCTTTGTTGGGTTGGGTTTTATTCTCTTTCATTTTGATTATGTTAAATCTGATGGCAGGACCAACTATTCAAAAGATAGCAAGACATTATGGTAGACATTTTACACTTACTATCAGCTTGTTTTGAAAGTCCGTTTTGCAGTCATTGTTTTGTCTTTGTTCTTTCTGCTCTATTCTGTTCTGTTTGATATTTATGTCCAAAGGTATCTGCAGCTATTTTGAAGACAACAAGAGGCATTGTGGTAACTATTGCTGATTTTGTAAGGTTTTGAAGACCTGTATCATTTATACTGGTTTATCTTGATTGGTTTTATTCTGTTTTAATTTCCTTGGTTTTATCTTCTTTTTAGGCCAGGGAGTTAACTCAGCAGCATAAGCATCTGCCTGGCAAGTGTGAGGTCATAAGTTTGATCCCCAGTATCAAAAAAATAAAATAAAATACTAAAAAAAAAAAGATGATCCAGGACAAGAAGATGCAAGGTAAGTGGGAGATAAACAGCCACCTGACAGAGGCAAAATCTTGCAAGCTCTAATTCCCTTCTGATGAAGGGGCAGTGCCTTCCCAATCAAAAGCCTCTGCTTTTGGGTGAAGAGATGGAAAACATGACCCAATTAGATCCAAAGCAAAAAGGCAGAAAAAACAGTACAAAGCTAAAGTTCTCTATGCCAAGTGCAGAAGAGTTGGCCCCTCTAATGTTGGAGTGGATCATTGGGTTAAGAGAAGGTTGCAGGAGACAGAGGGACAGAGTGTAGGTAGGAACATAACTAACATAAAATCCAGAGAAAAATCCAGCAGGCCTATCCCTTAGTGTTCACTGTAAATTTGTACTTCAGTGTAATAGCCAGATGCATGTGTCACTACCTTTCCTTGAGGCATCCTGGAAGCAGTTTACTTGCTGTGTCAAACGATGAGGTGTGTGCACATGTACAACAGTCACAAAATGGGATTTTCACCCATGTTATGCTCCATCTAACTGTTTTTGTGTGTTTATCCAAGCATCAAAGAGGGTTCAATAGACCCATATCATTCCAGGATTTGTTTTTTTAAAAAGTTTTCTTTTGATTTTTCTGGTGGAAGTAGCCCAGTTCCATACAATGGCACATGAAAAACCAAACCTGCAGGTTGTGGAGGAGGTCACAAGTGAATGAATCATCAGATTACTCATGCATGCATGAGGAAGATGATCCATTATGACGAAATACTTGCTTTCATAACAGAAGAGGGTTGTGGATGGATAAGGAGGAGGAGGAGGAAGACTCTGACATTGGCCATGTGAGTCAACCTTCCTGTGACAGTGAAGTGGAGCAAAGATCAACTGATACAGATACAGATCTCCTTCATTAAGATGACAAAGAAAACAGCAATGTGAATACATATTTGACTAGTCAAAATGTTGCAGCAACCAAATGAAATGATCTAATATTAAGAGTAAGTCCAAACATATAGTGAGGGCCTTGGCAAGAGTGAAATGTATTGGACAGAATGCCAACACTGCTATTCAAGGTTGGAAATTGTAACAGATGAAATGCTACAAGACTCTGTGAAATATGTAGAGGCCGAAATTCAAGTAAACCCTCAGCCTGTCTCCCACTCACTCCAGCCTGGGAGTTTTGAAAGGGGCATGTAGGTTCCCCCACAGTCCTCTGTAGAGGGGAGATGGAAAAAGGCAATGGATCTCATTAGGTGCTTTATTTATTTTGAAGACAAAGAAACCCAGAGCTCAGTCCTTATCAGTGCACACGAGGAAGCCAAGTGTGTATCTAAGAAATAGCAAGGGAGGTTCCAGCCTCAAGGAAGTAAGTAGTAGTATGTAGAATGGCACAGACCTCTCCTGTCTAGCCAAGAATGCTTTCCCATGGGTGAGAGAGGTGCAGACTGAATTTCCTGGGGCCCTTCAGAATGGAGCAGGTTGCAAGAGGCTGGTGGCATGTGCTCCCTGTTCCTGGAGCCTGAAAGCCCAGGCTGTCAATCTCTGGTTGGGCCAGGGTTAGGTGCCTAACCAGTCAGTTGGGAGATCCCGAGGTCTGGAGGTCCTTTCAGCCCTCCTGATTCTGAGCATGAAGGGGGATCCTCTGCTGTGACTGAAGGAGCTCCTCAGTGTAGGTGCTGTCTTTAAGACCAGGCTCAAGGAGCAAGAGGGACCCACCCTCCCCTGTGCCTGGGCTAGCAGCATCCCCAGGTAGGGCCTGGTCCCTGGGGGTGGGCTGTTGAGGTCATGTGTGTTTTCTCTGTGGCCCAATGGAGGAAGAGATATGGACTGCAGGAGACAGCCTGCTGCTAAACCCAGACCTGCCCTAGGGTAGGATGCTGCTCAGAGGCTACTTTCTGCACTTCTGCACACTTTATGGGTGAGGAGGGAAGATTTCTGGCTTCAATTCAATTAAGGGTGTTACTGTCAAGGACAGGAAACCTCACTGGTCCCATTAGCCCTGAGCTGATTAGTGCACTAAAGAGCTTTTGTTGAGTTAATCTGAGAAGGGAAGCAGGATAAACCTGGTTCCAAATGTAGTATTACTTCCTGGACTGGCTCATGGTAAAGTAAAGCGCTCACTCTATCTGCTGTAGGAGTGAGTGCTTCTCACTGCGAAGGCTGGTCTCACTGGGCATGGCCTCCCTTAGTAGTCCAGTTCCAGTGGTGTGAATCTGTGGTACTTGTGTTGTTTCTCTTTTAAGATAAAAGATGTTAATGTGTGTTTTTTTCCTTTTTTTCACTTTAAATTCATTTATTTAAACAGGTATCAATACACAGAAACATTAACAAATATATAGAGATTTTCCATATCTGGCACCAGTTTTCTCTACTATTGGCATCTCATACTAGTATGCTCCTCTTCCTTCACATAAAACACCAGTAACATGTGGTTATTATCTCACAATTATTTTTTATTATTTTGAAGATAGTAGAAATACAACAGAACAAGACAGAACAAAGCCAGTTGACACAGTGCAGTGAATTTGGTACAGAACTTCACAGCAGGTTACCGGGATAACAGTAATAGGTACCATAGTGTATCTCATTATTATCACAGTAGTTGTTTAGTCACTTATGTATAGCAAAATCAAACCAAACACAGACCATTATAAAATCAATCAAAAGAGAATATTGAATAAAGTAAAGCAATTAATCATAATGAAACAAAGCTGAAAACAACACTTGCTTTCAAAGCAAAGATAGAGGAGCCCCCCACCCCATATTTGCTATATTGCATATAATCATCTTGCCAAGAGATGCTCAGACCTCTGTCCCCAGTTGTTAATGGGGGGGGGGGGGTTGGGGGATGTTTGATTCCAACCTGCGCACTGGTAGGCTCACAGGAGACACTACTGGGTCTTATTCTCCTGGCTCCTGCTGGAGGAAGGCACTTACCAAGAGGGCGGGCACATTGCTTCTTTGTGCAGCCACCTGGGTTCCACCATGGCCATGGCTGGATCTCGGGGGATGCTCACTGGTTCTCCTCCTGGCTCACACCAGATGAAGGTGCTTACCAAGAGGGAGGGTGAATTGCTTCTTTGTGCAGCCTCCTGGATTCCACCATGGCCGTGGCTGGATCTCGAGGGCCACTCTCTGGTTCTCCTCTTGGCTCCTGCTGGAGGAAGGCGTTGTTTTTTTTTTGTTTTGTTTTCCCCTAAACTAAAACCTCAGTATTTGGGTTGAAATGCAGTGCTGGCACTTTGTGATAAACAGTGGGTTTGAGGTTGCGGTTTGGGCACTGGTCTCTGAAAAGTTCACTGTGGCCTGTTCTGCCCTGCTCTTTTCCCACTGTGTAGGAGCTGGCGCATTGGGGCACTCCCTCGCATATGGGGCACTTATCTTGGTAGCCACACCAGAGCTATGCTGATTTAGGGAGCGCTGTGTTCGCCTTGTCTCTTGTGTAGAATCAGCTTTACTTTCTCCAGGCAGCCCTGGGAAAGGTGGACCTGTGTCTGCGTGTGCATGGGCACAGGCTCTGAGCTGGAGTGACTAGGGTGGGGGCTGGCAGTGGAAGGCTGAGACTCGGTGCTAGGGAGATGCTTGAACTGAAGACGATTCTCTGGCATAGAGACTGAAGAAAGTTTTAGAGACCATGTGGTCTGCCCAGTACCTTGCTAGGGAGTAGCTCTGACCTCAGGAGCTAGACCGCTGGAGCCGTGGAATGAGATAGGCTGCTTGCTTTACTCAAGGACTACTGTGGCCTCACAGGTGTCTGGAGGGGCAGCCTCCGCCTGCTAGAAGTCATTTTCCTTCCAGATACTCATGGACTGTGTTACCCACCTAGCACGCAGGCCCTTTGCAGTCTGCCTTCACTGGTCCCCAGCTCACTGCCTGTTCCCCTTTTCTATGCTCTGAAGACTTTCCTTCCACCCAGCTTTTATCCACCCGTGTTCTGTCGATGAGCAGACAGACACCGGCTGAACAGGCATGCGCGGGGTTAGGGATTCGGGCGGTGAATGAGGAGGAGCCTCTGCGTGCATGGTGCTTGTAGTCTAATAGGGAAAGTGGGTATTAAACAGATCATTTCTTCTCAAATACACCGCTTTTAGGCCTGTACCTCTGCTTCTGTCCACAGTAGCCCTTCTTCTTCTTGGTCCTGTAACACTCTGCTCATAGCTCCTATGTTCCACCTATTATTGTTTTATATGGTCTGCTTTCCTCCCATTCTCGGCCTACTATCTGCGGTAGGCACTTAACACATCACGTTTAATTTTCAGAACAACTCTGTAAGGTGAGCCATCCACCCTATTTTGTAGATGAAGGAAACAGGTGCAGAGACATTAAGTGACTTTTAAATGACTTAGGACCCAGCCAAGATATGGAGGAGCTAAGGTTGGAACCCAGGTGTGGCTGACTTTCAAGCCTGCCTTTCTAACTATAATGCAACGTAGCCTTAAAAAGTAATCTTCCTGCATAAGTAGAAGCTGTGGTGTGATCTGCCTGAGATCAGCTGAAACACAGAGAGTGCTTCACAAATTCTTTGTGATAATCCTCCTGTGGTAAACGGATATTAGTATTTGTACTTCCCAGTATGGGAGCAAATAAAACTGGTCAGAGGGGTGAAGGGAGAGGAAGACAGCGAGTGTGTTTAGCAGCAGTTTTTTTCCTTGGTGCAGGAATTATGCTTAGCCTCCAAGATACTCTGCCACACTTGAACCCTCAGCCAGAAAAGGAGAGAGACAAAGTGCTGAGCTCTTTGCAGCCACAGCGGGCACTAGTGTCCAGATGCCAGGAGCGGCTCTGGCCTGGCCCAAGGGGCCTCCTCTGAGACTGAAAATTTCCTCAGCTTTATTTGAATAACCCAGTGCATAAACCTATCAGCAGACATTTGGTGGGAGGGTGCAACGCACAGATGAATGAACAAAGCTGTGCATGAGTCTCTGTCAGGGCGCCTTTCAGCCTGTTCTCATCCTGTCTACACTGGGCTGTGCCTCTGTCTGAGGACCAGTGAGGGGCAGGAGTAACCGGGAGAGCAGGGCATGTAGACTGAGCTGCTGGGACCTGGGGCAGGCTGCCAAACAGGGAGGCAGAGGGTTCCCTTCTTCCACACCTTGGGCTGGGGCACTTCGCTGAAGGGCTCTTCCTCAGCTGCCTCCATGGTCCCAAGCCAAGGCTAAGAGTTCAGTGCAGAGCTAAGGCCGGATAAGAGTGTAATGTTCTTCTGTGCTGTTTGCAGACAGCTTCTGTGTGTCTCACTGTTGTGACTTCATGGGCTCAAGGGAAAGAAAAGAAATTCTCATCTGTTCTTGTGTACTTTTCAGATGGTAGATGAGTGGATGGTAAAGAAAGGCCTCTTAGATCCAAAATGTCAGGTCCATTTTTGTCATCTGTGGAGATTGGGGTTTAAAAGCCCTGTGAGTTTGAGAAGGGCGCTTTCACTCTGGGGCTTGGAATCCACAGGACCATATTTGCCTTTTGGGGGTGTAAATGTTGAAACCTATGGGGCATCAGGGACAGGGGTTCCTGGGGTTTGGGAGCTTCCAGGACCAGAGGAGTACTGGGAGCCTGCCATCTGCTTTTGTGGCAGAAGGTTGGGCACAAGTCAAGGCCCTTTCCTGGACTTTTTCTTTTTTGATACAATGTCTAGCTCTATCATCCAAGATGTCTTTGTACTCACTATATAGCCCAGGCTGGCCTTAAACTCACAGTGATGCTCCTGCCTCAGCCTCCTGAAGACTAGGTTTACAGGGGTGCACCATACCACACCCGCCTGGACTGCTGTCATTGGTGTCTTCCTGCCTCTGTCTGGTCTTCTTGCTCACAACAGCCCTTCTAATTGCTGGGTTGCATGTTATTTTCCTAGGAAGAATGCCTTGAATGAGGATTTTAAATTTCTTCAACCTTATACATTGTGTTTACTATTCTAAATGCTCTGGAAATAGTAACACATTTAGAAATCCTATAAGTAGGTATTATTTTCATTTCTATTTTATTTTTTGGTTTTATTTCTTAAAAAAATGAGAAATGACTTATTTTTTGTAACTTAGGGATGATTTGATAAGGTTTCTATACTGTGTGTACACTGACCACTGTTAACTGCAAAAATAACTCTTCCTGGTCAGACTGAGCTGTGGCTGCAGCTTGTCACCATCGTTGAATTGGAAATTGGTGGTTGAGATCAGGGCTGGGAGCAGCCAAGGGCTCAGTGCTGTTCCATCCACACAGGAACACAGGCCAGGCAGGGCAAGGGAGCGAAGGTGGTGCTGCATTTCTTCTTCCCAGGTCTCGCTCCGGATGGGATGGGACTCATTCTGCCTGTGGCTGACCAGCTGGTCACTAGGCTTGTGGCCCTGTGAGGGACTGGCCATTGCTTTCCCAAGTCTGAGAAGGGCCAGTGCGAGCAGCTTGTTCTGCCCATTTTATCTCTTTAAGCTGAAATTTTCAACATTTATTTTTGAATTTACTTCCGAATATGTTTGGATAGTGGTTTTTTAAAATACAGTTTGTCTTAATAGCAAAGTTAAAGGAGCATCACAGAAGACAGACAACATTAAACACAAGTTGCATGTAGAACAATGCAGGCAGAAAAGCACAGTGAGTGGACGTAAACATTTTAGTTGCTGTGGTAAGAAGCTTACTGGTTGTTGGGCATGGTGGCTCACACCTGTAATCCCAGCACTCAGGAGGCTGAGGCAGGAGGATCGTTGTGAGTTTGAGACCAGCCTGGGCTACAAAGTGAGCTCAAGGTCAGCTTGAACTGCCTAGAGAGACCCTCTCTCAAAAAGACAAAAAAAAAAGCTTACTGGTTTCACTCCAAGGCACACATATTAAAGTTGGATGCTCCAGCAGCATCAACATAGTTGGAATGAAACCAGCAAGGTCCTGAGCAATGACAATATGCAGAATCCCTGCTCATTTTGGTGTATTGGGGATTGAACCTAGAACCTTCTCACTGAGCTACATTCCCTTATTTATTTATTTATTTATTTAGTTTGGCATGAGTAGTTTTTTTTTTTTTTAACTTTTTAAAAATCAGTGATAGACTTAGGGCACTGGGAAACCAAGCAATCAGCTTGCCTCCCTGGTAAGTGGCTGTGGCCTGGCAAGCCACGGCCACCCCAGGGCAAGAACTATCAGCGTCTCCTGAGATCCACGCCATGTTGGAACTTAGGGTGCTCAGAAACCAAGCAGCCAGCTCGCCTCCCTGGTTTTCAAACATTCATACCTCCCCCCACACCCTGTTAGCAAGTGAGAGCCAGAGATCTGAGCATCTCTTGTGAGTTTTGACTATATGCAATATAGCAAATAAGGGGGATTTCCTTCTACAATCTCTTTGAAGGCAAATATTTTTGTCACTCTTTTGCTTTGTTGTGATTAATGGTATTGCTCTATTCAATATTCTGTTTTGATAAGTTTTATGTTCTGTATTTCCTTTGATTTTGCTATACCTGATTGAAAGAACAAACTGTGAAGAAAACAAGATATACTATGGTACCTATTATTGTTATCTCAGTAACCTGCTGTGAATTTCTATACCAATTTCACTACACTGTCTCAATTGGCTTTGTTCCATCTTGTTCTGTGGTATCTTGCTACTTAAAAAAAATTGGTGATACTGATTACTGGGTTTCCACTATGTTGTATTTTCCTTTATGTATGTATGTTGTTGAAACAGCTACCTTCCTGGTTAGTACATGTTTGTTGAATGAGTATGTGCATGCTCATTTTGGGGTGGTAATTCCTTAGGCTTCTGTAGCTTGTCCAAACTCCCTCATCCTTTAGTAAAACCAGATTGCAGTCTCTGGCCTTGTGGTCTTCCCTGTGTTCTGGAAGCTGCACCAGCCTTCTACTTCTCTAAGGTCCTGTGATAGAAAGAGGCTGGCACTAGGTATGTGGAAGTGGCCTTTGAGCCATAGTAGCTCATTTATTTCTTCTTCCAGCCAGAGTGTGTTGACTGTGTGCTGTGTACTCTCACTGGTCAAGGTACTGAGGACACTGCAGTGAGCAAAGGAGAAAACCCTGCCCCCGTGGAGTTTGTGTTGCAATGCACGCAGCTGGCACTGTCTTCAGCCTTTTGGACTCTGATCCTGGAGAAAATCTTGTCCTTGCCCAGCCTCTTCTGTCTGGTGGGTTCTGCAGAAGTTAGGTGGCAGTGGTCTGGCCACCTTGATGAGGCTTCTCCAGGGCCGGTGGGCTTTATCTTCCTTTTCTGCTCATAGTGATAGAGGCAATGTTGGCCTTTCACTGCTTGGCAGTGAAAGGTTTTCTCAGTGTTGGTGCTTCCCTTCCACTCTCCTGGAGTCTGGTTCCCTCTGTGAGAGGAGAGAATTAATCTGCAACTTTCCATGCTTGGTGGTGGAAGGTGAGTGACCTCTGTTTTTTGGTGCTTGCCAATTTGCCCTCTAATTCCCAGCCTGGCTAATGGAGACATTACCTTGTAGTAAAGCAAACCACTCATTCTCCTGTGCAGACAGATGCTGTCCAGCTCCAGACTGCAGAAGACAGGTCAGCTCTGCGTGATGTGTGGGCAGGTGGAGGATGGCAGGGCTCCGGCACCTGGGCCTCCTGAGTGGAGGTTGGTGGATTCCAGAAGGAGGATGCCCTGCTGTCATCTCCTCTCTTACCTCATCTGTGCCAAAAACTGGGGCCTCTACTTCAGTTTGGTCTGAAGTAGGTTTTGTTTGCCAGGTTCCTAAGAGTCCCCTGGAGACTGCCAGCACCCCACTGAGGAAAGTCAGAGAGCAAGGGTCTTGGGAGTTGAGGACCAGGGAACTCAAGATGTCAGCTTGCCTGGTGGCCCATGCCTGAATGGTGCATGGACTTAGTTTGTATGGCTTTGGGAAGGGCAGGTTTGAGTGGTAGGAGAGATTCTCAGTGTCGCTGGCTAAAGGGTACTGTGACTCAGACTTGATAGTTCTAGCCAACTGCTCCTTCCAAAGCCTGTCAGGATGGTGGTTTGGGGAAGAAAGCCAGCCATCCCAGAGAATCCTGGGAGCTGGACAGATCATTTTCTCTGGATTCTTTCTCACAGGCAGCCCAAGGCAGCCTGTCTCTTTGTTAACAGAGTGACAGCAATGTGACATCATGGAAATAATTACTAATAAGTCACAGTGATGACTGCAGACAGCTCTGTCTTCAGAGGTGCACCAGGGTGCATTAGGGCAGCACTGGGGAGTGTAAGAGAAATTTTCTCTTATTAACAGTGCATGGTCTACACTGCTCCATGCTGCTCATCTCCCCCCAATATTCCAGGAATTGAGCCGTTATAGTTAAAGCTGCCTAGGTTAAATTAAAGCCGTTATAGTTAAAGCTGACTAGAAAACCTGGGTTGCGAGGTAGAAACAGCCCCCTCCCATGCTTAAGGGATTTATGGAGTGTACCTTCCCTGGGCATCTGCTGCCCATATTAGGAAGCACCCTCCGCCGCCCAACTCTAGACCACCCTATGGTCGTCTCCTCCAATAAATGTAGAAAGCCATTTAAACTAACCAATGCCTTCTGCTTCTGTAACCACGCTTGCACAGACCCCTCCTCCCTTTGTTTGGTAGTTTAAAAGCCATGCTCTCGTGGCTCACCATGCACACCTCGTGGCTCTCTGTTCCTGCATGTTCATTGAGCCCCACGCATACTTGGACAATAAAACCCCTTGCCTATTGCATGAGAAGGTGTCTGTTGACTTCTTCCTACACGCGGCGGGCGTCTCGACCCTCACAGGGAGCAGTGCACAGTGGGGGCCGAGGGGCAGCCTGTGCTCAGACACTCTTCTCTCCCCACATCCTGACCCCTTCTTGTGATGTCTGACTTTCTTGCTCTTGACTTTCCCCATTGGGGCAGCCAAAGCCAGCAAGTGGCATGTGGTTGGTTCCCTTTCTTGGGGAGGGTAGCCAGGGCTCCCATCTCTGCTGTGCAGCACATGGGTAGCGATGAGATTTGGTAGTCTTCATTGTGAGGCCCCCAAAAGCTGGAAGGACACTCCATTTCTCTGGTGTACACTCTGCCAGTTGAGACAGGCTTCACCACCAGTGCTTTGGGGGTTGAGGGTGACAGGATCAGAGCCGGGGAAACCCTGCATCTGTGTTGGCTCAGTTCCCATCCCCCACCAGCCCTGAGCTCTGCTTCAGTTGCCAGAGTCAGTTTCTGGCCAATCCACTTTGTCCTCTCCATCTTGGTTAGCAGAGCAATCGCTCTGATTGTCAGAGCTGTGAATAATGTTCCTGGTGTGTGTGACTGGAGGCAGGGGTGTGCGGTGGCTCCCTCACCCCCCTTCCCTCCCCTCCAATATGTACCCAGGGATGGGAGTCAGATGCAGGGATCTCTGGGGTCACTCAAACAGCTTCTGAATCTCCCTGCATTCTAACTGCTGCAGTTGTACTCTGCTCAGGAACCTTAAGTGTGTCTTCTGTGTAATTCTAAATGGTAAATACCTCTTTATGTACATTCTTGTCTTTTCTTTTTTCTGGTATTGGAAATTGTACCCAAGGCATCTACAGTCCTTTTGTATGTTTTTGACACAGGGCCTCACTAAGTTACTAAGTTTCCTGTGCTGAGTTGAAGCTTAAAATCCTCCTTCCTCTCAGCCTTCCAAAGTGCTGGATTACAGGCATGCACTACTGTACCTGGCTTACATGTGACTTTTCTAAGTCAAATAACATCTACAAAAGTACTGAATTATGCATTCTGAAATGACATTTCCTTCACATTCATGAAATATCAGGCAAGGTTTGAGGCTTCAGTGAAATATATATCTTTGGTTTAATTCAGTTTAACTCACTAAAAATGATCCTTAATACACACAAAGCTCTTTAAAATGTGTCAAACAGGATGTTCCAGTCATCTGTTGATTGAGGGATTAGAACTCTGCTATCTTCACTGTTATTTAAGGGACTTAGTCCCACAAACATAAATACCTTAAAGAAAAGCAGAGGGGTGGAAGTGCCATGAATCATATCATGTGTTGAGAATTGGAAGCTTAAATCTTCAGTCTGCTCAGTGGTGAGATCTCCGTGCACCTTCCAGGAGTCTCAGTGGATTCCTCTATCAGTGTCTGGATTCTGGGTTGTGTCCTCCTTGATGTTCCAAACCTCAGTTCAGGCTAGACAATTTCTCTCAGGCTAAGGTAGAAGAATTCATCTTATAGTAAGGGGTGATGGCAGTGAAACACCTTTCCACTTGCCAGGAAACTGTGGTCTAAATGTGATGTAAATAAGTGTTTAGCCCTATGCATTGAGGGCCCAGACGCTTGATGCCACGGAGCACACAGCTCTTCACAGAGCCAGGAAACTTTGATCCTGAGACTGAGGTTATAAGAAACACAAGAAGCCTTTGGGGAAGCAAAGGGGAAAGACATAATGCTGGACAAGTGTGAATCAACAGGGCTTCTCTGCCAGCCCAGGAGCCCCCAGGACTCCTGTGTCCTTTTCTAGGAAAGCAAGCATGTTAGAAAGCTTGATGCTGAGCAACATGTCTTGGCATGGTGTTCACGCCTCTAGGCCCTCCAGAGAATG
>PVLA01016928.1:0-19061 GCA_004027455.1 Hydrochoerus hydrochaeris
CCAACCAGGCCTTACCCGTCATGGGCCTGCAGGACAGCAATTGGTCCTGTGCCTGTCTTAGGCGGCTGGTGGCATAACATATGTGTCCTAGTTGCCCGTCTCTGGCTGCCTGTCCAGTGTCTCAGGGCAGTTGTCTCACAGGAATTTTGTAAATCCTCCTCCATGAGCTCTTTCACCCAAAGCTCCCGCATAAACTCTCACATTATTCACAGAAGGCAAAACCCCACAACCAGTCCTCACAAAGGGGTTATCTAGAGGGCCTCCAGCAACCCCCCTGGAGTCTCCACCCTCGACTCCATATTGAGCATTACATAAAAACATACACATGTGAACTACACAAATTACAATTATCAATACAAAACATTCCAAGATCCTTGCGCCCAATTCCCACATGCGGTGTCCTCTTCCTGGAGAAGTGATTGTCACAAGGCGTGGATGGACTAGGACGCGGCATGGACAGAAAAGGGCACCGCAAGTGACAGTGTGATTGCACTGAGCTGAGGCCTCAAGAAGGACTGTACATTTTCACTTGCCCTGATCTTCTGCCTTCTCCAGGACAGTGTAGCAAGCTAGAGAGAGAGACATGAACAGAGGCCATCTTTCCACTTATACCAGCTGAAGCCACCCACATACATGGGTATATGAGGAACACGAACAAGACTGGAAGAACCACCACACTGGGCTCATCCTTAAGGGCTCGGTATTTTAAGACACTATATTCTAGACTGGTTCCTTATGCAGTGTTTTGTGATAACTGACAACTGATGCATCTCTAAAGTTTCTCTTCCTAACAGATCAAAACTGTGATTATAAATGTTTTCATGCATTTGTCTAATGAATGTTTTCCTACCATTAGGCCATAAGATTAATGCTACCAAATGGTATGTCTAGCTTATATATTACAGAATTCCTTGTCCTGATATAATTCTTGGTATATGGGAAGTGCTCAAAAGAATTCACAGTGAATTAATTAATCAAATGACTGAACGAATGAATGCACCCATTCACTCCTCCCATAGCCATTTTCCTCCCACTCCCCAATAGCCAGGCCAGAGCTGTTTTCCAAAATAATCCACAGCAGAGAGATTAAATCTGAGTAGTCAGTACTTCATCCTTGGGTCATGAGATCCTGAACCAATGTGAAGCAATGAACGAGCTTCTGCCATGAGCATCTATGAGTCTAGAAGTTATGCTTATCTACAAGAAGTTATGCTCCTGTAGCACCTGGTCTTACTCTTGGCAGCCCCCCTCCCCACCATTTCTGCAGCTCGAGTGGGTAGGAAAAAGAGAGGTCATGCAGCACATGCATTATCTCTCCCTTTCAACTATGAAACTAGGGACAGGTGAGAGAAGAGCCCCTTCTATCCGTGCCTTCAAAAGTGGTTGTGAGATATCTCTACCAGGAATACCTCTGCAACACCCTTTTCTGCTTTGCTACCAAAGCTCAGGCCCTTCCTCTAGCTCTCACTGAGAAGCTGGCCTTTGAGATCCAGATTGGATGACAGAGGAGAGGAGTGTATTTTTACAGTGATCATAGATCTTACATTGCACTGTGAGGCATTTATTCGTATAGTGTACTCCCTCAGCTGCCCTTATCTATTTAGCTGCAGTTTTAAGATCTTTGTCCATCCATTCTGAAAATGCTCTGGCCTAGCATTGCTTTCCTGGTACATATGCAATCAGACAGGAATCAATAACAACAGTAACAACAGAACAGCAATTCCATTTATCCTGCTTACTCATTTATTTGTAAATATAGTCATTAAATATTTTATTGGGCACCCACTATGTGCCAAGTCCTAGGGATACAATGAAAGACATAAGTCATCACAAAGTTTATAAGCCAGTGAAAAAGAGAGGGAATGAGCAAGCAAGTTAAGATAAAAGAAAGTATCAGCTAATAAAAGAGTTGAACTTAAACCAAACAATATCACAGAGAGTGGCAGAATAGGGGAAAAGCTCCAGGCAGGCTCCAGAGAGAATAGCAAATCCACCACCTACCTGGGAAGATGTTTGGCTGAATTTTTATCTTTAAAAGGCAAGGACACAATTTTATCAGTGACCCAAAAAAATAAACTGTCCTTTCACTTAACACATATTTAGAGAGTACCTATTATGTACCTTGCCACTCTAACGTGGCAATGGTGACACCTGACCCAATGTCTTCAGGCTCAGAGGGAGGGAGGGAGGGAGGGAGGACAGTGCACCAAGAGTCTATTGAGAGCTCGCTCTGTGCCAGACACAAGCTGTGCAGTACTGTGTATATTTGTTCACTGGATCCTCATAATGCAGCAGGGAGGTAGTAACTAAAGTAATTCCTCTTTTACTGTAGCTCTGGGAGACATCACCACACATCCAGGAAGCAATGCAGCTGGGATTTGGACTTGTACGTGTGTGGCTTTTCTACCCATATCATGTACACTCTTTAACCTCCAATAGATTGAATCAAATAATCAGAGTTTAAATCTTTCTCATTTTACAAAGATATGAGAATATAATGCCAAGAAGAGGGTATTGACGGTAATAATAAAGGCAGTTTCTCTGAAGAATGTAAGGATCTCTCATGCTCCTCTCCATCTTCAGCTGAAAATTTCTCCATGCATTCTTCTCAAATGCATAGCTCACTGGTATAACAAAGTCTGAACCCACTGCTAAGGGTAACACATCAAAATACTAAGGTGCATCTTCTACATGACACCTGCCTGAGTCTGAGCCAGCAATTTTTTACACAATATTCTTGCCATAGGGAAAGCATGATTAAAATATCTTTTACAAAATGCATTAATTCCTACTCCAAGAAAAAAGTTCCATTTGACACAAATAGATTTTCCATGGTGAGTTAGCTCTGTATTGAGGGTAATGGATGGGGGAGGGGTAAGGATCCAGCCCATAAATCAAAAGGGGAGGGAAGAAGGAAAGGAGTTGACGGAGGGGAGGAAGAGGCACTTGTGAAATTTCAACCTGTGAGAGTGATGCCCCCTCCTTTCCCTGAGTTCTTAATGATCTCATCAGGGGTCCAAGATCGATTCCCAGCCTTGTTCATCTATCCCCTTCTGCATTCATTATTTTAATAGCATCCACATAGGACCATTTGACATTTGCATCAGGCAAGCATTAATGGGAAGTTTGTTTGGGGAGCTTAGAAATTGAGGAGAAGCAGGCACCCATGGTTGGGGTTGGGGCAGTTTGAAAGAGAAAAATGTAGAGATTAGGGAAATATGGGAGGAAGAAAATAACAGCCAATGTTCTGTCCAAATCAGGCCAATGTGGCAGACTTTTCCCTTCTCTTTACCCAGGTCTCTTAGCAAACCAATGAGTACAAAACTTAGGTTTCAGATTTGAGTAAAATGAGTCCAGATCTTTGAGCCAGATCAAGTAGACTGTTATTCTAATTCATTCCACAAACATTTTCCAGATGCTCATCTGAGCCAAGCCCTGTGTTAGGTTTGAGGGATATATGATTCGAGTGCGAATGAGACTCAGGCTTGCCCTCAAAATGTTCCAGTCTAGATAAATAAGGAGCCAGCTTCAAACTGCAGCAGTAACTGATGCACTTTCCTGACAGAAGGAACAGCATGTGGAAAGGCGTGAAGCATGAAGCTGGTGTGTTTGGGAGCTACAAGAACTTAGGAGCCCTGGAAAGCACAGAACCATCAAGCAGAAATCTCAGCTTACTGTTAGACAGTTCAGAAAAACAACTGTGTTCCATGAATGCACACAAATAGACACACAAATGATAAATGTGGTAATGTATCATTGTGGAGAGGATCCTAGTAAAGAATATACAACAGTCTTGCAATATTTTGTGACTTTCCCACAAATCTGATATCTCTTCAAAATTTTTAAAGTTTTTTTTAAATCACTTAAGCCCATTGGGAGTCATCTGCCACATTTTTCTAAAAGATATACAAAAATTCCAATTTGTTGTGAAGAGTAAAATAAAGGGCCATTACCAGCACAGGAAATGCCTCTGAAGAATTTTTCAGAAGAAAAGATGTTGGACCCAGAAGGTTTTCTGAGTATTTTCTCCTCTTTGGGATCTTGAATTCCTTGGAGGCTGAGCCTTGGTTCTCAATGCCCAACATCATGCCCCTGAAAAGACAGGACACAGAGATTCCAGGCATGACCCTCTCATTCTGGCTTGCTAGGCATGGCCCCCGGAGGGTTCTACTCACAGAATCACCAGAGGGTTCCACTCTTGTGTATCTCAACTTTGTTTGGTCTCAAGGGCTTTGGTGCAATGCCAAGAGTCTGGAAGAGAATGGAAGAAAATCATTGCTGAAGGGTATCAGGGATAAGACCTGGGTTCCATCCCTGACTTAGACAAATCCTGAGAGTCTCCTGGCCTCTCTGTCCCTACCTGTGACAGGAGGTATCTTAATGCCCATCTCGTAACCTCCACTTACTCATTCACTGACCCAACAGCATCTACCGAGACCCTCCGCCAGCCACATGCTGGATGAGTCGCTGAGTGAATCCAGCACGTACGTCACGTTTTTCCGGAACTTGCTAATGGTAGAGGGAACAGCGAAAAGGCAAGCAGAGAAGTATGAAAAGCACCACAGATTGTGGCAAGTACTGTGGAGGAAACAAGAGCAGATGATGACAAAAGTAAGGGGTAGTGAGCTACTTAGATGGGTAGTCAGGGAGGGCTTCTCTGAGGAAGTGACTTTTCACTGAGACCTAAAGACTGAGAAATACCAGCTGAATGAAAAGATATCTTTGAGATCTTCAGTCAATCCCTGTAAATGCTCATGAGACAGCAAGCACCCCCTTTTTCTCCTTTCCTTCTCATTCTCACCCAATGACAGCAGTATTCAACTGTGGGACAAGAGGCATTTGGCAAGAAAGCTTAGTGTTCCCCTACATGAGCTGGACTGGACCCTGTCCAAGGACCTCCTCCCTCTATCCCAGCACACCTCAAAGTCCTACCAGTGCCCAGAACCCAGAGGGAAAAATGAGGAGCACTCCTTCCAGATGGTTGTAAGAGGCTGCCAGTTCCCAGGGGTGACACCGGGGAAGGTGCCAAGCAACAGCCTTTCTCAGAGCCCCTCCCATTCCACAAACTGAGGGTCTAGGAGCTGGCAGGAGTTAGGTAAATCACCCTCCTCCCTTACCCTCAGGTGACATAACACTCAGTCCATTCTACAGTGTCCGTGAAGCTACAGGGAGCCTGAGCTCCACAGCCATGCTCATTAATATGCCCTGTGGGAACTTCCTACCCTACCCTGTCCCATATTCCCAGTGACCACCCCTCTCTCCTGGGGCCGCCTCCCAGATAAATCATTTGTAGCAACACTTGTCTCAGAGCCAATGTATAGTCCTTCTCAGTGACTGTTTTATAATCTCAATGGGACTGAAATTGCCTTAAAGACTAGGGTGATGTCTTTTATAGCTCATTGCTCTGCCCTAATATCTCACCCAGAGTCTGGGGTAGAGAAGATGCCCCATCAGTATTTGCTGAGTAAGAGGTTGAGTCAGAGGTAGGCAAGTCGCCACAAAGGAGCCAGTCCTTCTTAGGAAGATCCTGGGTCACCTAACCTCTACACCAAGGAGGCCCCACTGATGGGCACGGAAGGAGGCACTGCCAACAATCAGGAGAATCAAGTGCAGGGGCAGGCAGGGCTTGCTTGTCTGCTGCAGCCTCCACTCTGTTCTGCTCCACAGAGGAGTCAGCTCCGCTGGGCTCTGTTCACCACTGTGAGTGTGCAAACAGCCCCAACACGGGGGCCATTTCAGTTAGTTCAGGAAAGGTACAAGAGCATGACAAATACGTGTAATTTGTAAATTGGCCAGTCTTTTGCAATAATTTAGAGCCACTAGTTAGGAGCAATAGAAACCCCCCAATTACTGATGTTTAAGGCTGGCACTGTTGCTGGCTGAATATTTCATGCATAAATGAACTTCCACTAGGCCACCCGCTGCTTCTGATGAGGCTCTTGCGGGCTTTATTGCCCGGCACCCAGCAGGGTCCCGCCAATGGGCCCCATGACGGATGATGCATCGTTTTGCAGCTTAAATAATGCAGCGTGGGACAGGCTTGGTGCTAGTGCACTTTATTTACATATCAATTGAGTGGCCACTCTGAATATGAAGAAATATGAGAGAGGAAGTTGCTGGCACTGAATATTTCATGGCTGTGAGCCCTGCAGGAAGCAAATGTCCATAGTACAGAGCTGGGTCTAGCAATACATGTTAAGGACAGTCGGCATTAGTAGCCCAAGAGACCAGGCCAGGGTGATTTCCTCAACCAGGAGGGGAGCTGCTGGTGGAATTGATGAGCCCCCATCATTTGAACACTGCCCTTCACTGCTTTCTCAAGTCAGCAAAATATCTGCTTCCTGCCTCCAGCTTCTGTTTCCCAGAAGCTTCTGCAGAGAAGGGAATCTGTTTAAGCCACTTCACCATGGCTTCCCAAGCCATGTGAACGGAAAGGAAGTTAGCAGACAGCAGGTCATAGCACAGTCCTTCAAGGAAGGATCTCACTCTTTCTGAGGATGTGCTGGATGAATCATGAGCCCCAGCCAAGCCCAGAACCCCCTGAAATGCCTCTGAGAATTCCCATCCTTGGAGTTGATCCCTCAGCAATCATCTTCCTCTCTGGAAGTGCCAGGTTTCTGCCTAAATGATGAAGCAATTACCATGAAGAAGGCATAGTCCTTGTCTCCATAAGGCTCATAGTCAAATGGGAAAAAACAGATAAGAAAAAGGAAAATCATTAGTTCAGTGCATTGGGTGTCTGATGCTACTTAACAAACTGCCACAAAAACTTAGCACCTTCAAATAATAAATATTTATTATTAGATACAGTTTCTATGCATCTGAAATTTAGAAGCAGTTTAGGTGGGTGAGTTTGATCAGAATGTCTCATAAGTGACAAACAAGATGGTGAACTAAGATGGCACCTTGGAAGGATAGACTGAGGCTGAAGGGTCCAACTCCAACACAGGGCTCTCTTATTCATGGAAGTGTGCTTCTGATGTTTGGCCTGCAGCCTCAATTCCTCTGCATTCTGTCTCCACAAGGCTACTTGAGCATTTTACAAGATGGAAGTTGGCTTTTCCCAAGAATCCAAGAGAACAAGATAGAGGCAGAAACGTCTTATGATCTATCCAGAGAAGTCGCAAACTATTGCCTTGGCTTATTCTGTAAGTCACATAGGTAAATCCTGATGCACTATTGGCGGGCACTACAAGGACATGAATACCTGGAAGCAAACCCCTGGGGGCCGTCTTGGAGGATGGTTACCATGGGGATCAAGTAGAATCATAAGGAAGAGTAGCTAGTCTGGTGTAAGGCAGTATATTTCCGAGAGGAAATGAGGAAGAGGGAAAAGTGTCCAGCAGAGGTGAATAGCCTAGGCAATAGCACAGAGCCCATTGCATGAGGAAGCCAGTGAACTATAACAAAGAGTCTGATTTGGTTAATGCTCTAGAAGGCTCTGGATACCAGGCTTGTTCTCAAGGGACCCAGGGGGCTTTTGAAGGGTTGAAGGATGTCTTGGTTACTTTTCTTTCATTGTTGAGACAAAATACATGATGCCCAAAGTGAAACAAGGGAAGGTTTATTTCTTACAGTTCTTGGAGGTTTCAGTCCATGTTCAGCTGGCTCCAAGGCAGGATGGCATGGCTGAGGCAGCTGTTCATGACCACTGCAAACAGCAAGAGCAAACAGAGAAAAGAGGAAAGACATGCTTCCTTCCCACCCTTATACTGTATGTCGGCTCCACCCCTGGACAGGTGCAGCACTGACATCACTAGGCAACAAACCAATCACAAATGCTAGATTCAGCCACATCCATGATTGCACGAGGCTTGGGGGTGTCATCTGAATACAAACCATAACAAAAGAGAATACTTCTCAAGAGTAAGGTGGACCCCAAGTCTGCCACATCCCATCAAGAGTGGTTAAGTCTGGTTGACTTGGAGATATGGAACCAGAACACTGATTCAACCCTGGAATGTGTCAAACCCTATTGAGAATTCAATGAGATTTCAAGTTAGGATTAGAACTGTAGAGAGAAGAGAGGTCACCAGAGGCAGCAGATGTCTCAAATGCGAGCCTTGCCTCCATTCTCTTGCTGGCTGTGTGTTCTTATACAAGTCGCTTACCTCCAGCTGGTCTCAGTTTTCTCATCAGTAAAATGAGAATGATAGAAGATTCTGACTCATGATTGAAGTAAGGCATCTGATGCACAGTATGTCCCTGATATCTCAAGAAGCAAATGAGGCCTTATTGTTAAAGGTTTTCTCCCTGCAGTCTAGATAGGCTCCCTTCTCACCACCCAACTTTCCCCCAGCTTTTAGATACTACATGAGATTCTGCCCCTAGGGTCCTCACTGGCAGCCTCTCCAACCTAATTAGAAGCCCCCAGGTGTGGACCAAAACAGGCAAATACCCACTTTGTCACTGACCAGCCTTCTAACAGCACAGTGCTCAACCCGGTAAGCTTCCTGACTTCACAGTTCTTGTTTCTATCATGCTGTCATTTTCATTCACAGCAATGATCACTACCTACCTGCTCATTTTCAGTTGGCTGGTGGCATACTTGTATGAGTTTTGCTGTTGTTTTGACTTATATTTTGTTCTTGTTTTTATTTCCCCAGAATGACTGTTCCATTAAATCAGAGACTATCTGCCTTCTTCGTTTCTCTAACCCCAACACTAGCACAGAGCTTTACAATCAAGCCCAGCACAGAAAATCAGAGAGTCTAGGCCATACTGCATGGATCTGAATCTTAAAACTGATCATCTCTAGCTGTTAGGCTTCAGACAGTACAATACCTCAACTTTCTCCTCTGTAAGCTGGGGTCAATAATAGCACCTCTCTCTTCAGGAGGATTAAATGATATGATATGCAAAGCACTCAAGAACTGTGCTGGAACATAGTACATGCTATGTAAGGGTATGTTTTAGATTTGTATATAGAGAGGTATAAATATAGATAGGACAGTAGATGCTCAATAAATACTTGCTGAATTAACAGTGTGCTGAGTCTAATAAAGAGGCAAAATCCTAACAGTGGCAGAGGCTGAGGTAGGGATGAAGACATTTATGAGAGTAAGTTTCTTAATCTGACATGGAAGAACCTTGAACTTTGAGGCCTTGGAAGCAGGAGCCAGCAAGGAAGCCAAGCTGCTAGCAAAGGCCTGGTGGGATGGAACAAAGAGGCCAGAATGGACCCTGTGTGGAACCCCGACCTGGGATTGCCAGCTCATGTACTAACACACAAGGAACAGCTAAATCATACATTATTGATTTGTCAAACTTATTTGCATATAAATAAGCATGATCATTCATGGAGGCCTGAACGCAGGCGCCTCCTCTCAGTGCCATGATTACAGATGGATGGCCCTAGTTAGACACGAACCAGGGACACTGCCACCCCAGCCACAAAGTCAGTGGCTGATTTAAAACTACATTTATTGGAGCATGTAAGTGTGACAGCCTAGTGGTGAGTTTGGGATAATTAGTCTAAAAGACAAGATGAATGACTCCTAAAACTGGTATTGTGACAAAGATCCCACTCCAACCCCCCTGCCAGCTCAGCTTTGATGCCAAAAATACAGCCAATGATAATTAACTAGGAAGTGTTAGCAGGCAGGATTATGTTCCAACTGCATTTTCCAAAAGACTTCAGAATTTTACACCCAAGTTGATTGTGTCCCCCTCCTCACCCCTTGTGATTAGACAGAAGAGGATATTCTCAGATAGAAGCAAAAGCTGGGCCAGTGATTGGGGCAGACAGACCCAGAAAATGTCTCCAAGACCAGGCAAGTGGGTTAATTCAGCAGCCCTCCCCGAGATGGGTCTGCAGGGTGAGGTATACTGACCCAGGGAAATTATATCTGCCATATTAATTCATTTGGTGTGGGAAAATTGGTCATGAGCTCAGAGGCTGGCATCAGCCTCCTCTGATGGATCAAGGGACCCAACTGCTCAGCTATGCACAATGCCAGAGACACATCATTGCAAGGGAAACACACAGCTTGCTAACACTTCATTTTAATTGTTCTAAGTTACACTTAAAGACTTAAGCCCATTCAGCCAGTGGGTAAATAGAAAAACATTACCTTAAGGAATAGCTCGGTTTGAAAGGAAATCTGTAGTCTTCTACTAATGCAGAAAGTGGGACTTGCTGTCTTTAGTGTAACCACCACTCTGTGCCCAAGAAAGCAGTACTTTTCTGAGTCCACCAACCCATCCAATCAGTTAGGTTTGAAAATTTCTTCTTACTCTTATAGACCCAGACAGGAACAGGAGGTGGGAGGGCTTTTGGGGATTGAGATCCTCAAAAAGAAACCCAAACAGGAGGTAGCAACAGAGGAGACTGTAGTAGCAGAACAGTAACCCTCCAAAGATATCCTGATCCCCTGAAAACTGACATGATAAGAGAGACTTTGAAAGGATTGATAAGGGCCTGTGACATAGCCTTCTCTGTCTGCCAGATCTTCATATCAGAAAATCACTGCTGTGTAACAACTTCAAAACCTCAGAAACATATAAAATTAATCACTAATTTTCTACCCATAGGTCTGAAGATCATCTGATATTTGACTGCTCTATGCTGTGACTGGTTGGGCAAGGCTCCAGGACACAGATTGGGCTCTGTTGACCTTTCACTGGCCAAAGCAAGCCACAAAGCTAAGCCCCAAGTCAAAGAAGAAAGAACAGATCTATACCCTTTATGAATAAGAAACAAGGTAAAATCTAATTCAATGGATCGTGTAAATATATTCCTACCAATGGACATGGGAACAAGCCAAAGAAGGAAGGAACACTGGCCTAATCACTCTGTACTTCATCATAGACCTTAAAATGCTGGGGATAATGCATTACTCCCCTTTCCTTGGGATAGAGAGGATGCCTAGATATCTTCCCTTCTCTTGCACATAATATTTGAGACCTCATATTTCCACTCTGTGTATACATCAGTCTTTCTGCCCATCACTTAACTCCCATGATGACCTAGGATTGCCATGTCCCAAAGCCTTAGGTCAGTATTTGTTCCAAGCTTTGATATTCACCACCTAAGATTCTAAATCTCCTCTAGAGTGCAAGATACACAATAGATGTGTGAGAATTGTTTGATAAAGGAATAGATGAATGGGTAAATGCCCAGCACACACTTTGGATATCCTTGATTGGTCTAATGGAATCCCTCTGCTTCAGATCAACCCCACCTCCACTCCTGCTGTACACACAGCTTGAGCAGAGATGTTGTGGCATATTCCAGAACACACCCACCCAAACAATGATTGTACAAGCTCCAGTCTTCTCAGCTTTCACAACACTGGCCATGCCATTGGCAGAAATTCCAAAACAGCCTACAAAATGCAGATGTATGATACCATATTCCCAGGATGTTTTGCAAAAAGCAAATATTGTGACAAACAATTGGAAATGTGGTGCATTTATCTGCACTTCTGATAGCTGCTCATATGTTCGCATTAAAACAGTTGAAAATGTATAATTAAAATTCCGTTTCAAAATACAGAGAACATGTAAAAATAATTTGTCCATTCACAGATGAAAAACAAAAACAAATACATGTGAGCCAAAAACAAATACATTTCCTTCATCCTAACTCCTATAGGATGTAAGCCCAGTGGAGGGTAACCAGAGTTACTCTCAGAACACTCACACTTCTATTGTGCCCACCCCAATATGTAACCCAGAGGATCTAAACTAAGTCTGAAATCTATCAAGCATGATGCTTTAGTTTTCCTTTGTGAGAGGAGTTGTGGATACAAATATGGAACCAGAGACCTAAGTAAATGAAAAGAAAATTCCATCGGTAGACAGTTAAGGGGTGGGGGTGGGGGACAAATTGTGGAATTACAAGTATTCACAGCCAATCCACTTCCCGAAGTGGTTAAAGTAAGTTTGTCTTTGGCTTCTCTGACCCTCGTTCTCCATTGCCATCATGAAGAGATTCTGAGTCTGTCAGTAATTACCCTGGGATGTTTTTACCTACACTCAAGAAGGAAAAAAACCCTTAAAAGAAGAAAGGGCAGGCATAGGGGTGCATGCCTGTAATTCCAGCACTTGGGAGGCTGATGCAGAGGATCGCTAAGAGTTCAAGGCCAGCCTGGGCTACAAAGTAAGCTCAAGGCCTGCCTGGACAGCATAGTGAAACTGTCTCAAAAAGACAAAAGTAATTGAAAGAGAAAGAGTAATATAAAAAAATCAAGAGCCATGAGTAGTGTGTCCTGGACAGAATTTTAGATATTTATAAGAAGGAAAAAAAGAGGGGTTCTGGGTTAAAAGAAATGGAGAGAAAAGTGGAAAAACTAGAAGAATGAGGAAGGAGAATTTTAAAAAGTGTCACTATGAATTATAACTTGAATCTTCTTTGACATTCTTTGAGAGATATCAGTAAAAGATTTAAATTGCTTTGAATTCTTTTGATTGCTATATGTAGTTCTCTGAATGTGATATCATGCTGAGATTGGACCACATGGGGCCTTGGTTTTATCTGGGTTACATGAGTAAATATATTTTTTTCTACTCTATTTAACTTGCTCCAAAGAGGTGTGGATTTAGTGCTTTGAGAATGCAAAGACTGAGGGGATCCCAGCAGGTGCAAGAGGGTTTTCTAGAGAAAGTTATGTCTGAGTTGGAGACAGAAGGATATGTTCACCTCGCAAGCATGAGTTGCCAGAGCATTTCTAGTAAAAGAAATAGTATCTTCAACAATGCAGGACACAGGAAAGAGAGGAAAATCTTCTGAAGTGAAAAAGAAACAAACAGTCTCAAAAAGGTAAACGGAACCACATGCAGAATCCCCAGATACCACTGGAGTAGTTAGGACTTCATAATGCTGTCACCAGAGTCCTGCTTCTCAGCATAGCAGGGACATCCATGGTTTCACATTCAGCCCACTCTCTTCCCAGGAAGGCTGCACTCCCCACAAGTCATCTGCCCTCTTCTCAATCCAATACTCAAGAAAGTGACTAGGAGAAATGCAACTAGATTAGCACTGTCTCTAGAGGTTAAAAAGGCACTTTCAAAAAGTTCCCAGTGAATGAAAAGACATATTCGAGAAAACAAATAAACAAACAAAAAACATTTGTCATCCTCTGAATTCATGTTCAGGGAAAACATTTGTTTCCAATGAGTGTCTTTCACAAACTTGTTTAAATGGAAATGGACTTGATTCAACAGCAATGCAGTCTCGGTAGCAATACAATGCTTTATTTTATGGTTTGCAATTAGTTACAAGTAAGGAAAATGTCCAAATCACTCCACATCACACAGGGTGTATGTTATCCAAGTACTTAGCTCTGATGAGAAAGTGGGGGTTGGGAGAATGCAGCCATGAAAAACTTGAACCCCTGGAGAGGATACTGAAACACACAGAGTTTTCAAGCTCTTGACAGCAGAGACAGTCCTTAAAGGGTCAGGAGATCCAGCTGCCCAGTGGGGTGTAGAAAATATTAGTGATGGGAATTCTCTTGAGCACAAGACAAGTTGGAGATCAAGGGAATGCAGGCCAACTGCTAAGCAGCTTTGAGGAGCAATGTTCTATTTTTATTTTAAAGAAAATAAAACAAAACAGAACAATGAAAACTACCTTGGATTTTAAACACAAGACAGTAGGAAATCAACAGTAGTTATTATACTGCACACCATTATCCTCCAAACAGTTATTTAGACTACCAGACATAGGCATGCAAAGTCAATCAAACAATACAAGTTGTTTCTTTACTTCGGTTGCTATCATTTCAGAAATTTCAGGTGTGTGGCTTCTAATTTCTTTTGCGTCTGTGTCTCCAGACTTGTTCTGGGTGGGTTGGAGGTCTGAGATTTTACCTTGCTCCTTCATCTTGACATTTTCCTGTGTTCCTCCAAATCAGCCGGTTGCTGGGTCTTGGGTGCTTCCTGCACTGGTTGCCCATCCCACAGTGCAGGGGATTGGACTAGGCACCTGGGTTCCTCCAATCTGAGGTTCCTGAGGTGGTGGAGAGGTGCCAGGCAGCAGCTCATGGATGCTCCCCCATGGCAGCAGGGCCTCAGAGCATGGCTTCTTCTCCTCTGGGCTCACCGTAGAGGGTTCACCAGGGGCGACCGACCCCAATGGCAGCAGAGCCTCTGAGCAGCAATGTTCTTTATCTTTATACACAAAGGGCCTTACCAGTTATGGATGTAAAAAGAGCAGTGGCCACCTACCAGGATTACCTTAGGCAGAGCCACACTGTTCCCTGAAGGACATTTATCAGTATCCATGGTCTCTAACCACTGGAAGTTACTAATGCCACCTTCCATCTGAACATTCAAAACCATCTCCAGACACTGCTAACATTTCCATGGAGAAAATTACCCCAGTTGACAACCCTTGGCTGCCTTCAATGACAAGATCTGAATCTTGATTACATTGGAAGAGGATTCACAAGAAAGTTTTGTCCAGCTCAGAAAGGCTTCATTCTGTAGAATCTGAAAATCCTGCCCATTGCTCACAGAGCCCTTGGAAGCTGGGAGCACAAAGCTCTTTAGATTTGTTCTGCCTGAAACTTCAAGAAAGAGGAAGAAAAACTGATCAGATGCTATAGGATAATGGAATGAGTGAGTTCAGAGCTCTGTGAACCTGTGTTTGAGTTCAAACTCCTCCCTTGTGGTCCATCCCTTCTGATCCAAATATTCCCTTCCTGACCATGCTGTAACCACACTGGTCTGCTGACAGTTCCTTATACTCTCACATTCAATTCCAGGGTCTCTGCACACACTGTCGCCTCTACTTAGAACACCACACACACACATACACACAGAGATAGCTAGCACACTCTAGTCATTCTTCAGATTGAAGATTAAATGTTGCCTTCTTGAAAAGGAAGAAGGGAAAAGATTATATGTATATAGGTATACATGTATAAATACGTGTGTACATATATATACACACAAGATAGATAACTATACTATATTATATTTACTAATCTCTGTAAAATCATCAAAAAGAACAGTTTGCGCTTTCATTGTTTGTCTGATCATTTTTATGCAAAATCATGTAATCTAAACAACTACTTCCAAAATAACAATAAGCAAAATATTAACCACTTTTAATTTCCTACTATTTTTTAAATTCTGTATCATTTCTATCCTTTCTTTGTTTTGTCTTTAAAATAAAAAAAATAAAAAATGTTGCCTCCTCACAGAATCTTGCCCTGCCGTCCTGAACTATTAGGTACCCATAGCACACTCTACAGCACACCACACTCTTCCTAATTATTGTGGGGGAAGAGTTGAAGGAACTGTGGGAACAGGGGAGGGCATGTGAGCCTCAGAGAGCACACTCAAGAAAAAAGTGAGAGACAAGTGAACAGAGAAAGAGAGAAAAACTTCATAGTACATAAAACATGGAGATTAAGTCAGTGACAGTATCAAAATTCTCCATCACCATCTGCCATCTGTGTGTGTTCAAGACCACTTCCCCCTCGTATAGGACTAGACCCACCCAAGCTTTCAGCCATAACTATGTCTTATTTTGTGCTTATGTCAATCTCAAGGTTTAGGGACATCATATTCTCATCTGAAAAATGGGGAAACCAAGGCTTGGGGAATGTATGAATTCTGGTGAGCCACAATTTAGACCAAGGTACATGAGGCATCAGAATCTGTGTTCCTGGCCACCAGCAGTAGTGTCAGCTAAATGAATTTAGCCAACAGGAAGGAAGTGGCCCAATGCTAGACTGGGGCACAAAGTTGAATTTTAATAAATATTACTGAATGAAATTCAGAACTGGGATTCACTTGGGGCAAACATTCATCCAGAGCATATGCATGAAGCTCAGCCCCATCCACCCCATCCACCCGCCCCTGCTCACTTATCACCGTATAATTGAAATAATGCCTATCGACAGAGACTCACAAACAACTGCTCAATTTTCCTCAAAATTCAATTAAACTTCGTTTATTCTAGAGATCGATCCAATTAAAAGAAGGAAAATTTCAGATGGTCTGAGCAACACCATCCATCTTCAAACACAGTATCTACCCTAGTGATGTAATAATTCGCCCAATCAATGCTTTAAAAGCATTTAGCAGTCTTGATAATGAACTTTTGTCAAAACAGCCTTGCAGAGCAATAAGTGCCTGCAGATTAATATGAAATCATAAGGACTAATGCCTTAGGGTGGACAGGGGAGCCAATGTGAATCAGTGGGGAGCTGTGGTCTGGGGCTAAGGTCCTTCAACACCTTCTCAGAACTAGGCATGGGCAGTATTGGTAGGACCGGAAAATGCCAATTACATGTCCTATTTCTGCTCAGTCTGCACATTCCTCCAATTCCTGCAGTCTCAGGTTCTCCAACTCCACCAGTCAGGACCTGGGATTCCTCCAATTCAGATCACCCTTGGGACAGTTGTGTCCAAGGGTGAGAAGGTTTTGCTTGAAAGGAAGATTCCCACTGGCCACCTACCACTCAGAAAGCTCTGCTTCAAGAACAGTCTTTTGACTCTATAAACTTCCTTTTCTCTTATGTATCTCCCCTCATCACAGGATATTCTGTTTCCTAGCTGTGTGATCTTTACCTGGTTACTTAAGATCTCTGAGCTTTAGATTCTTCATCTGTACAGTAAAGATAATAGCATTTATTGAAGGTAAGTGGGAGATTGAGTTTGGAGGTGACATGGATACAAAGATTAATAAAACCCAGGATTTGTCTTTAAAGACCTACAAATCACTAGAAAAAAACAGGTGTGAAGAGCTACAATACAAGAAGCTAAGGCTGTTGCTTATATCCAAGCCCAGGGCTGGAAACACAGTGCCCAAGGACCTGGCCAAAGAGCAGGCATTATCCCAATGAAGAAGAGCAAGGAAGTTCATCTTACTGAGGGAACAGCAAGAGTGGGGACAAAAGCCATGATGAGGACTAGAGTATAAGACGTGCACAGGGTGGCTGAGCTGGAGTCAGGGAACACAGCAGGCAGCCTGGCCAAGCCAGATCATCGAAAGCCCCTCTGCCACAGCTGGAGAGATTGTTCTTTGTTCCAAGGGAAATGGAGAAGGGGCTTCTATGGGAGGTCTTCAGCAAGGAATGGATATAAGGAAAACTGCACTTGGAAAAGTTCAAACAAGCAAGCCACCAGAGAGATGGATTAGTGGGGAAGTAGCCAGGATGCTCTAACCACACAGCTCCCCCAGGAATGTTCCCAATACCTGTTCCCCACACTAAATCCACCACCCGAACCTCCCTGTTCCAAACAAGTGTCCCCATGTCTGCAGTCAGGAAACCCAGGAGTCCTACTGTACCAGTCAGCTTCCCATCACTGTGAAAAAAATACCTGTGAAAACCAGGAAAGATGATTTAGTGGAAGAAAAATTCACGCTGGCTCAGTTTTAGAGGTTTCAAGTGAGGGTCACTTGGCCCCATTGCTTTGGTCCTGAAGTGAGTCTTAACATCATAAAGGAAAGAGAGTAGGAAGGCATGCCACCATAGACCTGCTTCCTTTGCACACGCCCTATTTTCTACAGTTTCCACACCTCCCAATAACCCACTCAATTATGAGCCTACCAACTAAACAATCTATTAATGGGATCAGAGCCTCAACGATCCACTCATTTTTCAAAAGCCCACCTCTGAACATTGTTGCACCAAGCCTTCAAAGCATGACTCTTTGGAGAATCCTCCAAATCCCAACTGGAACACCTTCTGAGTGTTATTATATTTCCTTTTTTTTTTTTTTCTGCTCCCCACAATCTGTAGAATTCCCTTGGGAAACTGAATATAAGATCCTGTGTTCAGGAAAATAATATGTCAACCTTAAAAGTTAAGCTTAGTTTAGCCCAACTAGCCCCTCATAACTCTTAGAGGATAGTAGAGTGCACCATGTGTCCTTTGCAAGCAAGCATGGTGGCTCCTGGAGCTGTCCCTGGTACTGGATGCCTTGGTCCCAGGAAAGGAAGTGTGAGGCAAAATTTCCTAAGGCAGGGGTTCATCAGGTAACTTATTAGGGAGCTGGGTCAATCTAATGGGATTGACTAATGGAATGCTTAGGATGCACTGAACACAAAAAGTCCCTGGGCTGAGGAGGAGTCCACAATTCCTCAGTGTCTAGCTCTCCATCTCTCACTGCAGATGGTCTGGGCTGCAGGACACAGTGAGAGGTCTATCTCACAGAGGAATCAGGCTGCAGCTCCAGAATCTAACACCAGCAATTATCCTGGTATCTCTTCTCCAGGCCTAGACTGTGCTGGAGCATAAGAAGTGCACAGGGTGGAACTTAAAAGCCAGAAGAAAATTTCTGGTACTGGCTTATGCTTTAACTGCTGGGGAGATCTGGGTACCCAAAGGAGTGACACTTTTGCTGGAGGTCACTGCTTCCCTACAGAACACCAAGCCCCGACTGCATCACAGAGACCCAGGATTTGAAAGAGGAGAAAGGTAGGGGAAGAATTTGTGCTGCTAGGTTGGGGAGAGTATTAAATGATCCCAAGCCCAGAAATACCTTTTCAAAGACTTCTGTCATTAGGACTTAATATTAAATTTACTCCTTCTGTGCTTTAAAAAATAGCTAATTTTTTTTTTCAAAAGGTGCTTTTGATGCCAAAGGTATGGCTTAGGCTGAAAGGCACAGGCACATCAAACATCATTTGGGAGATTTCAAAGGGCCGTTTCAGCGGGGTCCTGTTCTCCTCGTCCCCCTCCTCAGCTGATGAAGTTTCTGAGCCCCCTGAAGTTGGATCTTGTGTTCTTGGCTATCAAAGGCCCTGGCAGCATCACGTCTGTCTGTCTGTCTGTCTGTCCCAGTGAAACTTTCGCAAAGAAAGCCTCCCTTTTACTCAGAGATCTGAAGGGAGAATAAAAAGGATGCTGATTTGTGAGGAAATGGGAGGGAAGCCCTGCCGGGCAGATAGGAATCTTCTGACTTAACCAAGGCCAGATTTGAATACATTTGGGGTGGGGGGGAAAAATCCATTACTTTGGAGAAAAGCCTCACAGAGGTTCAAAAGAAAATATGTTAATGTTGGGAGAAATCATTTGTGTGGGTTTGTGTGTGAGTGTTAAAAATGCCCCCAAGTTCGCCATCTTCTACTAGGACCAAAAAGCAGAAGCAGGAATTAA
>PVLA01016929.1:0-19056 GCA_004027455.1 Hydrochoerus hydrochaeris
ATGGTGATGGTGATGGTGGTGATGGTGATGGTGATTGCGATGGTGTTGATGGTGATGGCATTGGTGATGGCTTTGGTGATGCTGATAGAGGATGGTGTTGGTGATGGAGGATGGGTATGGTAATGGTTATGGTGGTGGTGATAATAATATTTGACACTATTCTCTGTGGTCTTGAAGCTCATATACATATACCAGAAGAAAGCTGATTATAACAGAAACAGGAAAAAAGGGCAGTTATGCCTCACTTGTGATTAGGGTGATGATCAAAGGTGGAACCAAAGGAGAGTGATGCGAGCCTGGAAGTCCAGGTGCAGACAGGGCTGGTGGGCATGCTGCATGACAGTCGAAAGGCCTGCCAACCATACCCTACCCAGCTTGCGCAGCTTAGCAGCACCACTAAGCGCTGACCCTCATCAGCCCTGCCCTGGTTGTTTCTCATGAACGGACTGCTAAGGAGAGAAACAGAAAACAGAGACGAGAGGAGAGTTCATGACAATAACCCAGGCAAGAGGCACTGCTGGCTTGAAGGTGGCTGTGATCGGAATGGGATGGAACTCTAAGCCTCGTGGAAATGGTATTAGAAGGTAGAGCCCTTGGGAGATATTTAGTCATGAGATAGTTGTCAGGAAGGGAACTAGTGCCCTGGCAAAGGGAAGCCTCAGGGAAATTCATTTTCCTTCACACTGCATGAAGACTGAGAAGACGACTTTTACAGGCCAGAAAGTGGGTCCTCACTAGACACCAGTTCTGCCAGTGCCTTGATCGCAGAGCTTCCAGCCTGCAAGTGTGAGAAAGAAGAGCCTGTTGGATATAAACCGCCCGGTCTGTGTGCTTCGCTGTAGCAGCCCACATGGACTAAGATGCATGTGAGCAGTCCAAATGCAGAGAAAGAAACACAGAGAAGCAGAGAAAATGGGACATAATTGCTGTGATGAGGTGAGGGTGAAGGAGACACAGGAAAGACTGAGAATGTCAGTTTCTGGTTTGGTCCACAAGTTATAATAGAGTGCAAATGGGAAGGCTGGGTTAGGAAAAACAGGAAAGAAGATATAAGAAAATTAAAACTCAAGATTCCTATGGTATCCCAGTGCCTCAAGACACACAAGTAGAGACATCAGATAAACAGCCGGCAGCGGCTGTAGAGGACAAAGGGTGATGCGGCGTCCACTGAGGGGAGGAAACCAAGATGGGGAGAGAGACAGCTGCCTGACCAGGGGCTCGGGGAGAAGCCGAGACTGTGGCGTGACTGAAGCTCAAGAATGTGCTCAAAACAGAAACGGCCCGGGTGCACCTCGGCTTTGGGAGTGAGCAGAGATGCATCTATCACAGCAGGAAATAAAGGGGGAGACAGAGTAGATACTATTGCAGCTAAGTTGGTGGATTGAGTGCTGGAAGTAGAGGGACTTTTATCTCACGCTTCAGCTCCATTGTAGGTAAACAAAGCACAGACATCAGCCTGGAGAAGCAGCGAGCTGGCAAAGGCGATGCTGGTGACCAAGAAACAGAGAGGCGTGGAGGTCCTGCTGGAGACCAGCACGGCTATGTTCTGCGTGTCTAGGCTGATCGGGCGGTCTGAGAAGTCAGCTGAAATTTTAACTCAACTGGACAATGCCAATGTGTTTCTCTCCCGCAAGCCCAGGTAAGTGGATGCATACCTGAAATAGCTGGACAGTTAACCACATGATAAGAGGAGAGTGAAGGGAGAGAGTCAAAGGCCCTTCCAGGAGTGGCTTAGGGACAGCAGTAGCATTCTTTGGCGAAGGAGGAGGTGACTCTTCCTGGTCTCTTTGTGTGATAGACACGGGAACCGTTCTCACGAGCTCAGACCTTGTGCAGTCCCACTATCTCCCTCGGGGTGGCACCCTCGCCTCCCTTTCCCATCCATACTAAATCTTAAGCAGTCAGTTGGATGACAACTATGCCCCGGTGTGGCCTTCGGCGCTGCAGCTCCTCTCAAATTCCCCTTTCGGCCTCCACCTTCCAGAAACACAGCCGTTCTCAGCCCCCTGCCCGTGCCTCTCTCCGGCCGGCCCTGTGATTCTGCACCCTGGCTCAGGCCCGTGCGTGTCCGGCCTGCTGGTCGGCCTTCATCTTCTCTGACCCTAGCACTTCGTGTAGCCTTGGTGTTACCCTAGTGCAGAGCCTCTTCCTCATGTCCTGAGGATTCTCTGTAGCGGAACCCGGCTGAGTCGGTCTCCCCAGGACCTCACTCCTCAGCACCCACACGTGTTTCTCGGTTTCATCGTCGGGCTGCTGCTGAGTGCCACTGGCTCCCTCACCCTCCCGCCAGTTCCCTGGGATGCCAGCCTGAGGCTCAGGCCCGCTTTCCTTTAGACGTGGAAACCTGAACACTGGTTCTGCTTTCACAGGCCAGAGTTCTACCTGTTCTTCGGTGCCCGCTGCTGACCACAGGTGAGTTGTCTCGGTGTTCCTTGCCTGGCACTAGCTTAGCACTTCTGCGAAGCCGGGCTGTGTCTGTTTGCACATGGCTCCTGTCTTGCTTTCTTGTCACTAGGACAAAATACTCAACACCTGCGATTTAAAGGAGGCGAGGTTTATTTTGGCTCACAGTTGCAAGGGTCTGGGTGTTTGTGTGGTCAGAAGTGGAAGTGGCACGCAGAGGGGCATAATGGGGGAGAACAGCTGCTATGTCATGCTGACCAGAAAGCAGAAAGACGAGGCAGGAGCCACGCCACAGCCGGAGCACACCCTTCCGGGTCAAGCCAGGGACCCACCTCCCCTGAACCAGCCTCGCCTGCTAACAGCTGTTGGTTAGTGCCCTTCTTCCTAAAGCCCACCTTTGGGAGCACGAGGGTCCTGGGGGACATCTCTACTAAACTGCAGGGCCTCCCCTCTCCATGACTAGTTCTTGGTGCAGAAGGAACGCCGCCCAAGTACAAACCCGCCTATAGCACATCTTTAAAAGACCTTACTGCTTCCAGAAAACTAGTCCTGCGCAGTGAGCAAGCACACGCACTCTGTGGGCTGGCCGTCGTCATCATAGGTCAGATTCACACCTGACTGGCCCCTGGCTACAGGGGAAGGTCACCGACCAAGGCAAAACAGTGGACAGACACAAGCTCAGTTCAGTCTGGGGAGAAACATCTCTAATGCGGATCCCTGGAATTAGGTCAGAGGGAGAGAATTAGATGGTGAGTTGTTACATAATCACAAGTAAAGAAGCACAGATCTCACAGATAAAGAAGGGCAGGTTTCTAACCCGACAAAAATAGCAGCCGATAACAAACATGTCAACTTCCATTTCCTGGGAAATATTGTTCTTTTTATTTGGTGTTTATTGTGTTCTCACAAATGCACACCTGAAAATATTTACAAAAGGAAATTTTTGCAGTATTCTGAGCAATGTAAAACTGAATACATTCTATTTTTAAATTCCTACACCTAGCTGTAATAGGAAAAAGCTTTCATGTTAATCAGCAGGGATGTTCCCGATTCAAAAACCAATTCAATTTCTTTCTATGTGGACTGCTTTTTATAGTGCCTAGCTTACTATTTACCTCGGCCAGCAGAACAGCTGTCAGCACCAGGGCTGGGCCTCCCCACCTCCCCACGGCAGGTAGCCAGAGCTCACTGGGGAAGGGGGGCCTCAGGGTCGGTTGTGTTTATCCGCTGGTGGAAGCTGGTCCCGCTGAACTCTGGGCACCCTTTCCCCTTGCCCCTCTTCAGTGAGGCACTCACAGAATGATGCTGTTTGTCAAACTCAAATCCTGGGTATGTAGAACCCAAGAGGCCTGGTGAGCCCTCTCCTCGTGTGTGTGTGTGTGTGTGTGTGTGTGTGTGTGTGTGCGCGTGTGTGTGTGTGTTCTAGCAACTCACAATAGAGGCACCAGCATGTTCTCAGAGTGCCCCTTACACCCCCTGCTCACAGAGCGGGGGGAGGAGAAAAGGGTGCAGAAGAATTGGGGTGTGTGATGTTTGTGTACCAGCTCTCCACGACGAGTGTAATCATTATGAATTACAAACACCTATTAATAAAAGTAATAAAACAGTTCTACCCCTCATAGAACTAATAGGTCACACACACAAAAACATGAGGTAAAAATAATACGCACAGCTTCATGAATAAGAAGCACAGTCATTACGGAAAACAGTATAGAAGTCACTCAAAACTTAAAAACAGGACTCCTGCACAATCCGGGTAACTCACTCCGGCTGTTAGTGTGTGGTTTGTCTCCCAAAGGTCCCCTTGCTCGTAGGGACAGGGGCCTTTGGACAATAAAATAGAATGGGGGCCTCATTAGGTCTTCTGGCTAAACTAGACTAGAAGGAGTTAAAACTTTACTGGAAAATTTCCCTGGGAGTAATTTTAAGCATTTAAAGGCAGAGGAAAACCAGATAAAAAGCTAGCGCATGTGGAAGGAGAGGGGGAGGGGCACAGACAGCACACAGGCGAGCCAGGCTCACGGGCGAGCCGCCCCCACCGCCAACAGCACGCAGGGGCAGCAAGGCCAGGAGCAACCAAGGTCGGGGAACGTGCTAAGCAGCATGTACTCAGCCTGGGCACTGCACGGGCGCGTACACTGCAGGGTCACTGTGTCCATCAGGTAACTCCAGACTGCGGTGGACTTCACAAGCCCCTCAGCAGGTCTAAGCAGCCGCTTGCCTACCCGCTGCCCACCCAAGGATAAGGCCCGGAAAAGCAGGTCAAGGACAAGTAGACAGACAGAAGGAAGCTGCAGGTAGCTCACCAGGAGAGCTGACTCAGAGGTGCACAAAGGCCACCTGGCTTACGACAAGCCCTGGGGAAGGGGGCAGGTTTTCTACTCCCTTAAAAGCAGCCGGGAGCATAGGGTCCACGGTCCTCTGTCTTCCCAGAGCCCCTACTCTGGCTCTTGTTGAGACAGTCACCTCCCTCTCCTTTCCCCTCTTTTCCGGCGAAATCTCCCTTTCCAGTGCGGACTTCTTTCTCCTGTCTGGGTGCAGAGCTTAGAGTCCTGGGGAGCTGCTTGCCCAGCTGAGCAGCAGGGCTCGTCACGCTGGAGCTTTGGTTTCCATGTGGCTGCACTGGGGCGAGGGCTTTGACAGATGGTCATCAGGGGACTGGACAAATCCTCGCAGGTGAACCATGTGCTTCTTCGCAATAGTTTCCACGAGAGTCACATAGACTTAGCAAGGCTGGCCCCGCCACCACTTGCTGGCTTCTGCCTTTCACGTTCGGCCAGCCTGAGGCCATCCAGCCCAGATGATGTGATCAAGGCACCGCAAATGACCAGTTTTGGATTTCCAACCTCCAAAACTGGAGCTAAGTAAATCTCTTTTCCTAATAAAGTACACTGCCTCAGGCATTTTGTTACAGCACCAGAAAATGGACTAGGATACTTTCTAAAGGAAGCAAAATGAGTATTTGAATAGCTGTCTGTTCTTTCATGTTTCTTGGCTCTCTACTCCTAATACCCACGATATGGATGCCCATCGCTGGATGAATGGAAAGAAAATGTGTACACGCACACAATGGAGTACTATTGTTCAACTGCTTAAAAAAATTAGTCCTGCCAAGGATATTGCTCAGTGGCATAGCACCTGCCTGGCAAGTTGCAAGGTGTGAGTTCAATTTCCAGTACAAAACAAAACAAACAGAAACAAAAACAAACAAACAACCAAACAAACAAAACAGCTGGCAGTCCTGCCCTGGTGGTGACATGGATGAATCTAGTCTGTTAAGTGAAATAAATCAGACGCAAAAAGACAAATCTTGCATGAATTCCAAATACATGGCCTCTAAAGAAGCTGAGAGTAGAAAATGGTTTACAAAGATGGGAGAGAAGAAGGAAGATGGAGGAGAGGAAAAGATTGGTCCATGGGTGTAAAGTTATAATTAGGAGAAATACGTTCTGCTGTTCTAGCATGGTGACTACGGCTAATGACACTGCCGTGACTATTTTAAAAGAACGAGAAAATAAGATTTTTATTGTTCTCACCACAAAGGAATGCTAATTTTTAGAGATGAATGATATGCTAATTATCTTGCTTTGGATTATATCCACGTGTCCGAAAACCACACTGTGACCCATAAGTACATATACTAAATACTGTATATGTGACAAGCAAAATAAAAACTGGGACAGCAGCATAGGCAGGGTTCTGGGGCTGCACTGTGCCACTTCATTAGTCAGTAGTACACACAGGTGAATTCGTTGTTCAGTTACTATTGGTTTCTACTGTGCAGTTAGAATTTCATTTTGCAAATGCATCTTGAGTGTGAAGTCATAGTGTCTTCTCTACAGTGACACCAGATATTTTACAGTTTTTCTCCTGTGCTCACCACTCATCATGTGGAGTGAAAAATCCTCGCAGTGCTAGGTTCAGCAGAAAAGGCCTGGAAAGCTGCAATATAAGCAGAGAATGAGGTGCTCATGATGAGGACTTTGAAGGAAATTCTATTAATGATAACAGTCAGGTCTAGACTTCAACCACATGGGTCTGTTTCTCAGCTGAAGTGGCAGAAAAGAGTATTTCTAGGACCAGAGGTCTAGGCCTGAGGAAGACGCACAGACACAGGCTGCTTCTGTTTATATAAGAATTGAAGTCACAAAATATGGTGACAAAAGTGAAGAGACATAGAAAGTCAGATGCTAAGCTCTCCAGTAGGCTTTCTATTACCACAAAAAGGACTAAGAGATCCACTCCTCTCATGGCATATGCTCAACATCAAATGGATTATGAAGAAAAGAGGAATGATAGTCATGCAGGCATATTAAGAAACAAGAATTTTCCATTTCTGGGCTCAGGAGTAAAAAAGAGTAGGGATAAAGGTCACCACTTGACAGAGTGTTATGATTTGTGTATGGATACCCCCCCCACATAGTCAAGAGGAGGTGAGTTTTTCAGAAGCGGCTGAATCTAGATTTGTGAGGGTTCATTGTCTAGTGCTGGGATTGGGGTGTGAGTACTACACCCACCTAGGTTCAAGAGCTTTTGGACATGGCTTGCAGGAAGAATTTGAAAATGTTCAGAGATGTCACCTGAAAGAGTAGAGCTGGAATGCCTTAGGCTGTTCTGTATGGGAGATCATGGTCAGACCTCAGAAGAAGAAAAAACTGGTAAAGACCAGGCTCAGGAGGTTCTGCTGGGAAGAAGGACACCAGATTATGTGCTATGACTTGGAAAGATATTTATCTGCATTTTGCTCATGTCCAGAGACCTTGCCTGTGTCTAAGGTTAAGGTTGCTGTACTAACTAAACTGGCAGAAGATTTCAAGGCAATTGAATTTTGGGGCTGTGTCATGGCTGCTGTTGGGAGCTTTTAGCCAGATCTATGTTGAGAATCAGGAACAAACAGCCTGGCAGAATTATATAAAATGTGAGTTTGGCCAGAAAGGAAACTCCATTAAAACTACAAAGACAGCAGAGATCTTGTTTGCTGAAAAGGAACAGGAGAATACAAAAGATGGCCAGAAGGCATCACAAGAAGTAGCAAATCACCCCCCATTGCCACCTCAAGACTGCAAATGCAAAAGACTTTGCTTTGAGGAGAAAACCACAGAGCACCAAGTTCCAGAAGGTCAGCAGCATACAGACTTCATTCCTCAGGATTGATTCAGAGGCTTAGCAATATAAGCACTCAACCCTTACATCCAACAGAGAAGGAAGCCTGGCCACTGCTCCAGCTGGCAGCAGACTCGGGCAGCATCCATGTGGCACTGGTTTTAGGTGCATGCAGAATTCAAGAGTGGTGGGGTTCAGAAGGCATTCACACTGATTTTCAAAGGCCTTGAAGGCCAGGTAGTGTGCCCCTCAGAGTTCAGCATGTAAAGATGTGATTGTGTGATCAAAGGTCCAGTGGAGACCCCAGCAGTTTGGAAAAGCCAGGAATGTGGCTTTTCTGACGATACCTGCAAGGAGGGAGCAAAACTGACCCAAGAGAGAAGCCATGGGAGCTACAAGCACTGGAAGTGCTGTAGGGGTGGAGCCATCCAAGCCCTTTGGAGCTCACATCTTGCCACAGATTGCCTCAGATGCTGTGCTTAGAACTACAGGACTCAATGTTTTCCCTGCTGGATTTTGGACTTGCCTTGGTCCCAGCAGTTCTAACCATGGGTTCTTTCTAGAAATCAAGTGGTCTTAAGGGCAGTATTATGAGCCGAGTCAGAGCTTGAATGAACAAAGTCCAGAGAAAAGCCCATGTCGGAGAGACAGGGCTGTGCGATCAATGCCTTTAGATTGAATCTTCAGTTAAAAAGGACCAAGTTGGCTTGAGGTCCACAGGGGCTCCAGCCCAGCTGAGCCAGTAACTAAACAGCTGCTTGTGACCCAAACTATGCCCTCGCCTGAAAAGTTCTCTCTGGTCTGGAACGTCCTTTGCGATGTGTAGTTCCTAGCGTCTGGCACAGTGGTAAAAATTAGGCCAACCTTCGTGACTTGAGATAGATCAGTCTTCCTTTCTACTGGGAGACCTGACTCACCTGAGGCCTTTTGTCCTCAACTATCTTTCATGGTGCAACCCCAAAGCTATTACCCATGCTCAGCCCCAAAGCATCACCCTTGCTCCACTGGCTCTCACTTAAGCCATGGGCTCTGCCAGTCATTGCTTGGAACAAATGGATGGTTAGGAAAAATGGAAAACCCCAAGATAGCCTTGGCTAAGTCAATTCACTTTGGGTTTGCTAAACTCAACAAATGAATAATTCATGAAATGAATGAAAGTGGATTAGGCTGTGTTTCTAACTTCCCAACTCTGAGAAATAACTTTGTGAATTACTCTGAACCACTCTCATGCCTCATGCCACATTTTGAATCATTAATCTGAGCCATCGTGATACAAAAAGTTACGCATTTATCAACTGAACATGCCACTAAACATGCCCTTTCTGTCCTAGGAAACTACCAAGTCACATGATGTAGCATACCTATGTCATACTTTCCAGAAGCCTATAGTCAAGAAGGGAGACCAGTGTCCTACCTCATTTCCAATGCTGCAGAAAAGGGACAGCAGAACCTCCGTGGTGACCTGTGAAAACAGGGCGCCTAGAATTCCAAGAGCACTCAGCTAAAGGCCACCAAGCAATGTCAACCGCGGTGCTGACGGTTCCCTTCTCCACCCAGAGGAGTCAGCTAGCAGGTGCCAGCTTCAGTACGTCTCTGGGTTTATTCAGTGATGCGAAAGAGCATTTCACACTTCTGTTCCCTGAGGTTTGCATTTACAGAGAGCACAGCCAAGCCTTCAAAACACACCATGCATGACTGCTGGCCTTGCTAAAGTTCCCATGATCCTCTTAACCATGTAAGGTGAAGCCAAATTGATGCTCAGTGACCTTATCTTGTGACTTGCTTCATTCCCTAAAGATGTAAATTCTTAACAAGCCAGTGGAGTGCTTAGGATTTGCTGAATTTATCTTTCTTACCATTGACTTCTCTGTTCAAAGCCACATGTCAACCTTCTTGTTCTTTGGTCTCCCACAAATGTCTTACAGTCTATATTTTTCAATGCTATCGCTGGATTTAGGGTGGCATCACAAATTTGGTGAAAGTGTTAATAATTATCTTGGATAATGTCAATTTCATGATGTGTTAAAATTTCTCTTTAAACTGTCACTGTCTCTTGCATCACTTGACATCGCCTGTGGTGGGTGTTACACCACATACAAGTTTCTCTTGTTTTCTCTCTTTTATCATCATGGGTTTCTCCTCCTCTCTCTCCTTTTCTTCTTAATCCTCCTCCTCTTTGTCCCACATACACATGCTTTCACTATCATATCCCCAGAGTAACGTAAGAAATATACATATTGTTGATGGCTGTTGTGTCATGTATCTAGATGTCCCCTTGAAGCCTCATACAGTTATAGACAGGGCTTTCCTAGGTGGCTGGTTCTGGGGTGTATGATGCTGGGATCAAAGATACAATATTGGGGTGGACTCATGGTGAGCTACTGGGATCAAGGGTGTGAGTGCTTCCTGTCCCAAGGCAGGATAGCCTAAATAAAACACGAGAGGCTGCACTTGTTATTGCTTGTTGTCACCACTTGTTATTTGATGATTCTGTTGCCTTCTGTCCACCACAATCTGTTTCTTCTCTGTGATTCCCCTCTGTCATGCCGCCCCTCTTTGGAGCCAACTGGCTATGACCTGAAACCTGGATACACTGAGAGCTAAACAAACCTTTTATCTAACTTTGGGTTTTGGGTATTTTATCTCAACAATGAGAAAAAAAGTAACGGAGACAGTGATAGATGGCTGTACCAGAAACCGAGCAAGTCTCTTTTGATATTAAGATTCACAGGGAACAAGACAGCGCCACAGAAAGGCTGCTTGCTTTCTGGACATGCCAGGTCTGGGTAAGAAAGAGGACATCCTCAGAGAGTAATTAAAGAGGGTTTGATAAGGCGCTTTCAACAAACGCGCGTGTGGGGTTTAGAGAAAGTGGCGCTGGCAGCCCCCGCCTAACGAGGCAGCAGAGGGAGTAGTGGCCATCAACAAGGGGGTAATTTGGAGGAGGCTCCCTGAGAGGGCTTGTGGCCTTCAGGAACAGCCAAACCAATGTGACCCAGCAGGAGGAACTAGGCTCCAGCTAAAAGGTTCTTCAAGTGACTTCTGCTGGTCACATGGCTAGTACTCAGCAGACAAGGGGAGCATTATGAGAGCGAGAGAGAGACAGAGACAGACAGAGAGAGACAGAAATAGAGAGAGACAGAGAGACAGAGGCTACAGAGGCAAGTGTTATCAAGCTGTTCTCTGTATTTAGGGAAGTACTCTATAAAATTAATTAAATTAATTGGTCACTTGCTATAGCAGTCTTTAATGGATCCAAAAACATCATGCCAGACTGTGGCATCCAGTTAGAATTAACACTACAGGTAACTCTCACCAGCAGCAGCAAGTTTGGCAAAGAGAAGCCCTGACTTTCTCCGCTATACTTAGAGTGCAGACCTGTGAGTAGTAATAGCAGGGTGAAACTCCTGATGGCAGCCTGAGCACACTGGCTCCTTGGCCAACCCTCGGGATTGCCACAGTCAGGACGGAAGTGGAGATTTCCAGCAGAGCCCCCGCCCCAGGCTGGATGACAGTGCGCTATAGCACTCTGTCTGTGCACCGGAACACTGTTCCGTGAGAGACAGCTTAGCTCAGTGCAGGAGGCAGCTGCCTGGGATGGCAAAAGAGCTGCTGAGGAGTTTAGGAGGCAGCTGGGTGACAGAGTGCGATCAGTGAGAAGGTGGAGAATAAGACTGAGAAAGGAGAGGAGAGGAGAATATTATGAGAAGGCTGGTATAAGTAGATTGTGCTGTTCTCTACCAAACCAAGGACTAGCAAGAAAGAAGATGCAATAAATAGAAAGATTACAAAGGTGTTGGGCTTAGGTTTCTATGTGACAGCCAAGTCGGTATGTTTAGTAAGTAACCTGACTATAAAATATTCACCAGCGTCCGGGCCTTGGCTGGGGGTTAACTCTGCCAGCGTGCCATGGCCACGGAAGGCATGGGTGAGCACAGAGCCGCACATCTGACAGGAGCAGGAGGTACCCAGGCAGCCCTACTGGCATCTCGGAGGTCAAACACGATGCCCGGTAATTGCTGTGTGGCTGGAAATAAACACACGCATTAACTGGGGGCGGGGAAGCAGCCACACTGAGTCACGCCCTCTACCATCGCTCAGTCCCACAGAAATGCGTGCCACATTTGGTGGGAATGAAGCTATTTTTACTTCAGGAGAAGCACAGGCCTGAAGAACAAGACTTCTCAAAATTTGTTTTCCAGGAGAGCCGTGCTACCTGGGTAGTCAACCGTTTTGTTTTGATTGTTTCCATTTCCTACAAATACAGGTCCCAGCTCAGGGACAATATTTCCTGAGTCACCCAGATAGAGCAGGTGTGCCCATCAGATGAGTCAGGAGTCACCACCAGCACTGTGGCCCTGACTTTGAGGGTCATAGTGAAATGAAAGGCAGCTTGGAAGAGGCAGGTTTCTGGGATCCTGGTGATCTGGAATTCAGGGTTCTGATAGGTTTGGCATGGCACCATCCAGGGTTCTGAGAATTTCTACATTAGCAGATGGCTATTTAATCAAACCTACGACCTTTGTTACTTCCTGTTTTATTTATACGGCAGTAGTGCATTCACACTGATAGGTTGTTCATACTTGTATTCCCACTGAAAATGCTCTTTATCAAAAGCTTAAGTAGTTTTGTCCAAGGAAATTCTTTTAATAACAAAACATGTTAAATATAACATCATTAAAACCCTTTCACTTCCTTCAAAATAAATATAGCCACAATTTAATTACTAAAGTGATAGAAACACACATAGCATGTTGCCCTTGGAAGTTTCCGTCTGCAGCGATGTAAAGGAGCCTCAGAATATCTTTCGAGATGACAACAGTTTCTGGGACCAAGGTCAAGAACTGAGGACCTGAGCCCTGTTCAACCATCTCAGAATTACCTAGGGATGTTCAGATAGGAAGTTCAGACAGTTAAGCCGGAAGTGCTTCAGAGCCAGGTCTGGAGACCTTCCCCAAATGTCCATTGCTGACACATAACAGGAAAGCAGGGCCCACGTCCCAGTTGAGGACACCAATATAAATTCCCACCGTGTTCAGCAGTTGGCACGGCTTCCGGCTTCCGTGTTATTACACTGATGGAAGCACTAAAGAGAAAGAGAGAAATGCTCTCCTCAGCTGCCGGGAGGGCAGTGGTGAACCCAAACCAGGGGCACAGCTCAGCCAGGAGCGGCGCTGGGGAGCGCTGAGTCACACTTGTGGGAAGTGCGAATGTGGATGTGTATCCGGAGGGGCGCACACATCCTCACCGCCCTGGCTCCCCTTCCCCTCAGCTCAGCAGGCTCCACCCCATCCTCCTCCCGGTTTTCTCACGGGGTCTGGCACAGGCACACGGCAGGCAGGGTGAGGCTGCAGCAGGGGCTCCCCACGGGTGGGTCCCACCGGCTGGGTAAGAGGCTGCAGGCTGTGTCAGGAAGGCCAAGTGGTGCTTCCTGGAAACAGCCCAGCCGACAGCGTCTTCCAGGGTTCCTGCAGGGGAAGCCACCAGCGACCTGGCAGAGGCCAGCAGCCTCCCAGAGCGGAGAAGGCAGACGGGTTGCTTTGCCCACAGGTTCCTGTTATGAGACTTAGTCATCTCACTGAGCTAAGCGTGCAGAAAAGGATGGCCACCCCCCAATCTCCGATTCTCACTGTGTGCCAGCGGCTTTTACTCGTTCACTCTAGAGAATATTCTTGGAAAAATGGAGATTAGTGAAGCTCCCAGAAGGTGGTGGAAGTCATGTTTATAAACCAGAAACTGCTGGAAGACAACACAGGAGAAATATTTGACGCATAAGCATAGGAAAAGATTTCCTGACTAAGACTCCCAAAGCACAGGAAATAATGGTAAGAGCCAACAGATGGGACCATATAAAATTAAAATCCTCTGCACAGCAAAGAAAAGAAGAGTGAAGGAATAAACAGCTGAGTGGGAGGAGACTTTGCTCACTTCTCTTCTGGCAGAAAACTGACATCTGGAATAAAGAACCGAGAAGTCAGCCTTCATAAATTAATGAACCAAATAAAAGGTGGGCACAGAATACTTATCAAAAGAAGTTCAAAGTAGCTGAAAATACATGAAAAACTGTCCAACACCTCTAGCCGCAAGAGAAATGCAAGTTAGAGCTAGACCAGAATCCTGTTGCTCCCTAGTCAGAATGACTATTATGGACATAAAAAACAGTGAAAGTGACAAGGGTGCTGGGAGGAGAAAGGAGCCTTCCTCCACTGTGGTAGGGGTGCAGACTGCCACGGCCACCATGGAAACCAGTGTGGAGATTCCTCAGAGACCAGGTGTAGAAACGCCACCCAACGCAGCCATTCCACGCTCGGAGGAAACCCGGAGAGAATTAGGATGGCGCGCTGCCGCGGTGCGCGCATAACCGCCTTTATAGCCGCACAGGGCGCACGGTCTAAGCTGTGGGAACCGACTCAAAGCCCTGCCACAGAAGAACAGATAGAAACAAATGCGGACTAGACGCACGGCAGAATACTATCGGCTGGAAAGAAGAAATCTGACTCGTTTATAGGAAAAGGCTTTCACTGCAAATCACTATGCTAAGTGAAATTAGCCAGACTCAGAAAGTTAAATATAACACATTTTCTCTGAGAAACCTAAAAAACATAAATCAATTTAAAAATAAGAAAAATAAAAGAGAGGAAGTAGACTTCTAGAAAAAGAGAAGGAGATCATTAGGAGAGACAAGGAAGAAAAAGGTGGGTGACCAGATTGAAATCAATTAAGATTGTTGAATAAGTGTACTAACTTTCCAAACTTAAGCTCATCACCATGTAATATTAATGCGCACTAACAGCATAAAGCAGATCATGTTTAAATTCATGCGTCACTTAGGGTCATATGCTGTGCATGAGAGGCTGCTAACCAAATGGCTCTGCAAACCCAGATGGGAGACTGCACTGCAGCTCAGAAAATACTTTCTCCTGTCTTCTCACCTCCAACCTAACCCAGGAATGCACCTCACTATCCAGGAAGCAGTGGTAAGTGACTCGTTTTGGGTTACTGGAATTTGAGTGAATGTAGAAATTCCTGTCCCACAGAAGAAGCAGACAGTGCGCTCACTCTGTGTTTATACTGCATGAGACCCAAGTTCTCCAGACGGTGATTCCTCCTCCAGCCCAGGAAGGCAGGAGAATCGAATCTCTGCCAGCCTGTAGGACACAATAGAACTGCCCCAATGTGCTTTCAGATGAGGGAGTGATAAACAGCAGACATGCTGTTGTGTCTTGGCACAGTGGGTTAGGGAGACATTTCTTGCCGTAGCGAAAGCTCAGTAGTACACTTATGTCTGTCTTCATCACTGTCAAAGAGCACATCAGTGTCTGCTTTTTATTTCATGATCTCCAGTTGGCATCTCAGTCCCATCAATTAGCTGCCACCATAACAACACTCTCAGGGGCCCCAGGTGTGTGCCTCTTTTGGCAAATGCAGGGGTACTAGAGCTTACCTGTGCAAGCCAATAGCTGTCCCAGCATCAATGAGTCAGTGAGTCTAATCTTCACTTGGAGGTGAAAGGGAAGTACCAAATATATTTTAAACTAATCCAGCTTACCAAGCTAGAATGTCACTGGAGATTGGTTTTTCTTTTCTGTTCTGCTTCATCTTTCCAATTCTAGGACACAGGGAGTGTTCTAAAGCAAGTGCTTCCAAGCCTGTCTATTGCCTGTCTTCAAAAGATTTCTGCTATTGATCATTTGCATAAAGTGACCACATGTGACCTAATTAACTGATGATTTTCTACATTATATTTAATGTTTACGAAGCAGAGTGGAAGATTGTGAATTGAAAGGTATGGCATGAATCTTATCTCTTTCTTCATCGATGTCAAATGACACCTCAGCATCTACTTTTCATTTTCTGACGTCTAATGGGTGGTTCCATCACCTGGCTGCCACTGCTTGTCCAGTAGGGTATCCTGAGCCACATGCTCAGGAACATGAAACGTGACCAGCCTGAACTGAGAAGCTTCCTTAGTGCAAGATCCATGCTGGACTTGGAAGGTCTCATATAAAACTGTAAAATGTATCATTAATCTTATTTTGATTACACATTGTGATAAAATATTAGTATGTACAGGATTAAATGAAAGACATTATTAAAGTTAAGGGTTAGGGCTGTAGCTCAGCGGTAGAGCACATGCCTGGTGTGTGGGAGGCCCTGGGTTCCACTCCCAGCAACACACACACACACACACACACACTCAACTCCACCTGCTGAAGTCAGGGAGAAGGACAAGTAAGGGCGCTGAAGGTCTTCTCTTCCTCCAAATGAAGTGATCACTGGGAAAAACTGTTACAACCAACTTTTTCAGAACTGAAAGTTGGGCAAATATAATTATCTACGAAGTCATTTCAAGAAAAATGGACTCATCCTGATTTAAAACACAGCGGTAATTTTGTGGCTTTGAGCCTGCTCCACCTACTTCTCCCGTGCTAACAGCTTGCAACCATGTGAAAACCAGCCACTGGCAGACCCTTGGCGAGGCAGAGTGGGGCTTGGCCAGTGGGGTTCCTGAAGACTTCACCCACATTTGACTTCATTTGACTTGACCTGAAACATACCAAGCCTTTGCCCCAACAGGGTTTATGGAAAATAATCAGAGACAGTTGTTCAAAATCATGGCTGCCTAACAGTTGGGGCAAGCAGTAGGCTAAACAAAGAGTGCGAAAAAAAACACTAGGGACTAAGAAGTTCACATGGTGCTTTAAAAATCTCAGCAGAGAATCTAGGTCTCTCACACACTCAAGTTTGTGAGCACCGCTCCGGAAAGACTGGAAAAATGCCCTAAGCGTTTACTTCAGGATGATCCGAGGCTGTTCAGCAGTCGGAAGGGAAGCCAAAGGCCGCCGATCGATCGTCACAGCCTGGAGGAACGCTGCAGAAGGCAGCCTGACATGCACACACAGAGAGCTCGCCACCAAAACTGGAAGACTTCTTAGCTTTTCTCAGAATTTCTGCCCAATTATTAGTTGCGGCATAAACCAATAGAACAGGGACCAAACATGACAACGAAAACAGACCTTATGAATTAGTTTAGAAGAGTCACTAAAAAGCAAAACAATAGCAACAAGAATAAAGATAGGGAAGAATCTAACTTCTGGAGTTTTCACACAATATTACCCAAAAAGTGCAATTTTAATAATAATAATAATAATAATAATACTGGTTAAAAACAAGAAAGTTGGAGCACACCAGACAGCTGTGTGTAGATCGCCCTGTGTGATACTAACAGTACAAGTAGGACTGACAGCCCCCAGGCAGGGTGTGGGGTGCTGCCTGAACAGAACCTTGCAGTCCCCAGGGGTGCGCTGACTGCCCACTCCCTTTGTCCAGAGCGAAGGTCTCTGGGAGAGCCACGGGACCCATTCCTGTTTTAAAAGCTCTCTCACCAGATCTTGGTTTGTAAATCAGCTCACTTCCACGGAGTCATCAGCAGTCCTGACAGCTCAGAGAGGCATACCAGGTTATCTCTTGAGAAGCTTCTAGAATCCCTGGGATTCCTGGTAACATTTAGAGGCCAGGGCCCAGCCAGACCAGCATAGAACTTCTCAGGTAGCTGTGACACACAAGAAAGAGGATTCTACAGCCTGGTATTTCTGTGTGTGGCTGGAGGCATCCCTGGGAGGCAGAATGGACCAAGGTACCCTGGCGAGCAGGCTTCATAGGGCTGTGCCTCTGTAGGGAGAAATAAGGACCCATGCTAGGGCTTTGCTTAGGATGGAGCTCTTAAATGGAGAGAATGTTTTCAGATTCCAACTCAGACGCCTAACAGGACAGACTGGAGGCCAGAGTACATTTGAACCATAGCAAAAGATATGGAGTTTCAAAGACAAAGTCATGTCTGCAGGAAATGATTGTTGAAAGATCACTGATCTGGATCAAAATGATAGCAGCAAGTACTGCTGCACTCAGTGCAATTAAAGAAAAGTATATGAAGGGGAACAAGCTTCACCACGACAACGGGGTCCACGCACGGTGCTCAGAAGCACATCCAGAAACTGCTGACACTTTAGAAAATAAGAGATGGAAGCAGCTCCACACGCCTTGTGTAGAGGAGTCGGTCTTATCCAGCCACCTGAAAATGGGAGGCGGTGTCTTCTCTCCTGCGCTCACACTGACGAGCACAGAAGATTCCTGAGGGTCATGGAAATCAACTACGCAAAGCTGTCACAGACCAGCGGCAAAATGATGCAACCGGAGTTCAGAAAATTAAAACTTAACAGAGGTAAATCGCAAAACTATATTCTAAGTTTATCTACTTGGTCCATATTTCAGGTTGGTCACGTACAATATGCGATTAACTATCCTCATTAAAAGTCCACCGAAGCCCTCAAAACTGAAATTCTAATAGCAGCCAGAGGGAAAAGTAAAGGACACGGCTCATAAAACCCCAACTTAAGCAAGAATTCTATTTACTCTGGTGTCACCTGCAGGCCAGCAGCAGCTCACTCATCCCTACAACGCCCTCCACCTGCAAGGCTTCAAAGGGCGGATGCTCTAAACCAAGACCGTTGGAGCGAGCATGTAAGCACCCAGCTGGAGAGGGGGATGCTCCCTGGATGGTCTGTGGCTTCCATATGGATGAGACAGACGCTCAGGAAAGCTTCAGTGGAAAAATAAATAGGTGCGTATGAGATACGCTATAGAAAGTAAGAACCAGTGAGAAAAATCAGTGATGAACCTGTGGCGCCTCGCTGGCCATGGTACAGGGCACTCATGCTCAGGCGTGGTTGAAAGCTCAGTATGGAAACACAAGAGACACTGGATGTCATTCAGAACCAGCGAAGGAGACTGCAGCCCCCAGGACACATAGGAATGGTTCCCAGCTTCTTCAACCCATAAACACTCATTTTCCAAAATAAAAACATTTTATGAGAAGTGGAAAATATATGAAATCAAATTGTAGTGGCCTTAGAGCTTCGTTAGAGCTTGGCCGTGCTGTTCGCTGGTGGGGTGCGACGGCTGCTCCAGGCCTCCAGGACCTGCGCACAGCAGGGGCGCCCCACTGGAGGCTCTGAGCACCTGGGGCTCTTCAGGGAAGGGCGCGCTGACCCCTGCTCCAGCCTGTGGCCTCCCTCTGGTGGGGCAGTAGGCTGGCCCCAGTGCTTGCCGAAGAATCGGGTCTTTCAGAGAGGTGAAGTCTAACTGGGAAGAGTTCCCAAACTAATGGGCTGCGTCACTGAGCCACGGGACACAGTAAAGGAGAGTCCAAGCTTCCTCCCACACCTCCTCTGCCAAGTCCTGAGTGCGTCCCGTGCGGGCTCTCCAGGAAATGTGCACGGGCAGATGTCTGCACACTTGGGAGGTGTTCAGTGTGTGTGCACACATGCAAGCACATGTGAGTGCACCGGTGCACACACACACCCCGTGATCTTCAGAGCTGAAGAAAGCAGGAGGAAGATCACATTAAACAAAGGCCTGGAGGCCTTGGCAAGTACCACAAGTCTCTGCTCTCTCAGCAGAACCTCCAGGGCCCTGGGCCCTAAGAAGCTGCTGCTTTGATGAGCTCCTGGTGTAAGACCTGGGGTGTTGTGAACTGTGCCGCGCACTCCG
>PVLA01016930.1:0-19052 GCA_004027455.1 Hydrochoerus hydrochaeris
AAAAAAAAAAAAAGGTAGATAAGAAAGTAACAAAATACCTCCAAAAATCTCCCAACTCCACCAAAGCTGATCCATGGATCATGGATGAGGAGAAACTCAAAAACAAGGCAACAGAATTATATAAGGTGATTAAAAGTACATAACAACAACAAAACAAGTCAGTAAGGTACTGAGCAACCTGAAACAGGATATAACTAAGCAGATAATGGACTTAAAAAGTAAAAAGCAGAAAAGAAAGTTCTCTAGAGGATATGACTGCATGTATCTTTAAGTGTGTAGGATTGAAAACCATATTGCTAAGTTGTTACTGGATCATTGAACTGCTTTGCAGTCTCACTGTTTGAATGTCCACTTTGTATGCTTTAATTTTGTAACTTTAACAACTAGGTCTAAGCAGACAGTATGTAATTTATCAACTAGTGATTTCTTACTGCTTTTTTTTCTGAGATTCTTTTTCTGTTTTGCTTTTTTTCCTCTTTAAATAAAATTTTAAAAAAATGGAAACTAGTGAAGATTAAGGGGCTGGATAGTTAAGAGGTGTTTCTGTGTCAGTCTTCATCCAGTCTTTCTTTCTTTCTTTCTTTCTTTCTTTCTTTCTTTCTTTCTTTCTACCCCTTTTTCTCTTTTGCTTTTTTTTCCTCCTTTTTTTCCTCTTTAAATAAAATTTAAAAAAAAAGAATTACAGAATCACTTGTGGTTATTCTTGAATTATTATAGCATCAATGTGAAAATTCAAATCATCACCCAAAAGAAAGCTGCATACCAATTTTGTTTGAAGGACTGGAATTACCCTAAATATAAGTATTACATATTTAGTAGCGAGTCATAAAATTGGAAAACCTATATTAACAAAATGTTCCTGGAAATAAATTTCTGAAGATAAATTTCTTAATCTATTATCCTATTAGCTCCACAGAGTAAATAATGCCAGAGATGTATCTCTACAGATAACCACTCTTCTGCATTTAGCCAGATAACTACCTAATTCGAATGGAACTTTGGCTGCTGAGTGAATCATTTAAAGTCAGATTCAAACAGGTGATCCCACACATAGATTGAGAAAACTGAGGGACACCATAGTTCACATTTTTTTTCTTTTTCCAAGGTAGAGTTTGCAATGTATCAGTGATTAAATTATAAGGGAGGCTTTGAATTCATGCTGGATTCATACTAACTCACTGATTTACACCATTTGGGTTTTTTTCTACTTTTATTAATTTTAGCCCATTTATTTTTATATTCTCTCACATGTGGGGCAAAAGAAGCAGCGAACTTTGCAGAATTCACTGAGACATTGATTATTTCATGTTGTTCTCTTTCTGAAACATTAAAAAGGTAACCAAATTATGACTGTCATCCTTGAGAAGGAATTTCCAATCTTTAAACATGAACATTTTAAATAAGTCACTTGTTCTTTACTAAATATCAAATAAGTTCATCTTTGGAACAGCTAAAATGCAAACCTACATGCATACACCTAGGCAAAAAGGAAAAGGCAGCAGTGGAGATGGTTTCTATGACTTGTTTCCACATTGTTTACATTTTTCTGGTGCAGAGCAGACCTATAATGATAAGCCTTTTGCATGAAACGGACAAACCTCCATATCAGGATTTGGCTTTGCATGAGTATGAGAATCATAATTCATGAAAACTCATGCCATTATTTGTTTATTTGTGTATGTTTTCTTGAAACTGCAGACCTGTGTGAGTGGAGCCAATTTTCCTACCATGACTTTTTAAGAAGTTCACCTTGAGTTCTCCTCAGCCTCCTTGCACGACACTTGTACAGATGAACTGCGTTGCACAGAAGCCCGGCAGCACTCTGACCAAGTTTCAACACAGAGATTTATCTTACCCTTGAATTAGATTTAAATGTTTGGACACATGTAGAGGCTAAATTTATTGTTGTGTGGTTGATCAGTCTTCTGAAAAATAAAAGTCATTTTTATGCTGTGTATATTTATTAAAACATCACATGGCACCCCATTAAGATGTACAATTTTTATGTTTTTATATGTCAATTTAAAAGTAAATTTTCAAGAAACAATTAATGTCTTCCTATATTTTGCAGAAAGCCAAGGTATTCATCAGTGTTTCATCCCTATAAATGAAGTACCAAAGGCGATTAACTTATGAGGAAAAGGTTGATTTAGCTCATACTTCTTCAGGTTCAATTCCAATGATGCTGCATAGGATTTGATGTGGGTTAGCTGTTCCTGGAACACCCAATAGCAGATACCATAGTGGAATCACGTACAGATGCAAGCAGTCATATCTCTAACTGGGAAGTAGAAAGGTAGAGGGAGGACCAGGTTTGCTCTTTTTGTAACAACCCTCTTGTGAGACCTTCCAAAAAGCCAATGAGAACTACCTTAATCCCCTTTTGAGTATCGTGAATTCCCTTTTGAGTACCAGGCCCCCAATGACCAAAGGACCTCACCTCTTAAAGTTTCCAAAACCTTGGAAACATTGGCTTTCCACATGCTGAAGACTGAAACTAGACCCATGCCTATCATCATGTAATAAACTAAAGTCAAAATGGATTAAAGATCTAAATATTAAAACAGAAGCACTAAATCTGTTGGAAGACAAGATAGGTAAAAAACTTGGAGACATAGGTGTAGGCAGAGAATTCATGAACAAAAGGCAAACTGCACGGGAAATACTTCAAAGAATCAACTGGGATCACATCTTGTTAAAAAGTTTTTGCACTTCAAAAGAAATCACCAATAAAGTGAAAAGAAAACCCACAGAAAGGGAAAGAATTTTAGCTGACAATCCCTCAGACAAAGGACTTATATCAAGAGTATATAAACAATTAAAAAACATCAAGCCCCCCAAATTCAAAAACCCTTTTTAAAAATGGGCATATAAGATGAACACACATTTCACAGATGAAGATATACAAATGGCAAATAAATACATGAAGAGATGTTCACAATCACTCATCATTTGAGAAATGCAAATTAAAACAGCACTGAGATTTCATCTCACTCCAGAAAGAATGGCTGTCATCAAGCAAACAACTGATAACAAATGTTGGAGAGGCTGTGGGGAAAAAGGAATGCTTCTCCACTGCTGATGGGAGTGTAGACTGGTTTAACCACTATGGAAATCAATATGGAGATTCCTCAACAAACTAGGATTACAGGTTCCATTCAACCCAGCTATTCCCCTCCTGGGTATTTTCTTCAAAAATATGAAAAGATCATGACACAGTGATATATGTTCACCCGTGTTTATAGCATCACAATTTATAATAGCTAAATCTCGGAAACAACCAAAATGCCCATCAACTGCAGAGTGGATGAAAAAAGATGTGGTACTTTTATACAATGGAATATTACTCAGCTTTAAAAAAAGGGATGATCTTGAGGCCTTTATAGGTAAATGGTGGCAACTTGAGACTATACTCATAAGTGAAATAAATGTCTCACATTTGTAAATATCACATTGTCTCTCTAATATATAAAAAATATAAAAACTGAAAGAGTAATAAGATCCAAAATACATAACAGGTACTGTAAAAATAGAAGGGAAGGAAAGTGCTCTGAAGGATATAACTGTATGGATGTTCAAGTGTGTAGAATAGATGGCCATATTAGTAAGTTTCCATTAGATCATTGAACAGAATGGTCTTCACTGTCAAAGTTTGAGTGCCCACTTTTTATGTTGTGATTTTGTAACTTGAACAACTATTTCTAAGAGGACATGTAACTTATCAACTTGTAATTTCTTAATGTTGATATTTTTCTTTGAAATTCTGTATTACTTCTACCCTTTTTTCTGTTTTGTCTTGTTTTTTTTTTCTTTAAATAAAAAAAATTTCCAACACTTCCCCATATCATTGCTGTGGAGACCAAGTTCCCAACACATGAACCACTGGGGAACACCATATCCAAAATCTAATAGCCTCTTTCTACTTTATCCTAGTGTAGGTCTTTATCTTTACTGCACCAAGATCACCAGGCCCCTAGACAGAGCAGAAAGATAAAACTGGTGCAAGGAACACTGAAGAAAATCAATATATAAATGCATTGGCTAATGACTGTTGGAATAAGGTTTTCTAGATTAGCTAGAATACTAAGTATCACACAAGATAATAAAATTATAACTTTTAAAATTTTTCAAACCAGATATGGTGGCACATGTGGGCTTCAATGTTATCTCAAAAATGAGGATCTGTCTGGTTGTGGTGACATATACCTGTAATCCCAGAACTCAGGAGGCTGAAGCAGGTCACTAAGAGTTTGAGGTCAGCCTAGGCTACATAGTGAGTCCAAGTCCAAGCTGAACTACATAGTGAGATCCTGTCTTAAAAAGCAAAAGTCTTATTTTCCACCAGAACAAAATCATTTTCATCACCTGAATAGAAATCTACAAGTTAACACATCATTTCACAGAGTATGATAGTTCTCAAATACTAAGTAGTATGCCAAATAAGGTACATTTCCCTGGGGATCGTTGAGTTCATTGTAAGATAGTGGAAGAACATGCAGTCATCCTTTTTGCCTTATTTCTAAGTTTGATAATGGTCTTGACTTCACTGAAATGATGACAATCTTTTTTGAGGTTAAAAGTGCTTCATATACTAAGACAATTGAAATCATGGAACAAATTTTAAAAATATTGACAGAACACCATCACTACCAAATGTACAGAGCTGAGCCAGAAACAACTCAAGTCTCTCAACAAAAGGTGGTATAAATGTACAATGAAATGTTACTCAGCTTTAGAGAGGAAGGAAATTCTGTAATATACTACAGCATGAAACTCGAGGATATTCTGCTGAGTGAAATAAACCAGTCACAAAAAGACAGATACACTATGACTTGACTTATTTAAGTTATTTAGAGTGTCAAAATTCATAGAAACAGAAAGTAGAATGGTGATTGCTGGGAGCTGGATGAGGGGAGAAGAGGGAGTTGTTTAGTGGGTCTATAGTTTCAGTTTTGTAAATGAAGCAGTCCTGCAGATTAGTTGCACAGCAATGTGAACATATTTAATGCTACTGAACTGTACGTTTAGAAATGGTTAAGATGCTAAAGTTTATGCTGTTTTTTTTAACCAAAGAAAATTACAGAGTTGGTATCAACAACCCAGATGCATGTTATAATTCATTACATTGAGATCCAAATACACATCCTACAAAACCATCTTTTTACCATTCAACTTAATTTACAATGTGGCACAAAGGAAATGACCATAAAGATGCCAACCTAACTATGGTGGACTTCAGCCCAAGTCACAGAAACATAAAGCACTTTAGCAGAATTAGATGCCCTGAGTAGTCAAGGGCTCTGTGGTGTTTGTAAAAAACTAGCAGACCAGGCCCATCATGTAGCCCCTAGAGCTGCAGAGGACTGTCTGACCTTCCCATCAGCCCAGAAGAATCACCCATGTTCAACCTTAATTTACTTGTCCCAAATGTAAGCAATAAATGAAGAAAAGTTCAACTTTATCATCACTAACCAATGGGAATAGCTTTCTGATGATGCTCTTTCCATCTCTTCCAGGAGCCTGAGAAGTACTCCCAGGCTTCTGTTGCAGACTCTAAAATAACTGACCTCTTGCAAAAAGCATGAAGAAGACTCTAGCTGTTGTTCAAGTGCAAAGCTCTTACTCTTCTGTATGTAACTTTACCACAAATTTTCTAATGCTCCAGCAAATAGTGAGCATCCTCACATGAGAACATTTGACACACATCTACAAAATATTTTATTCCTCCATAAACTTGATTAATCTTTGCAGTAGAGTAATTATGACTCTACTTTTTTTTCTTTCTTCCTTTTTTCTTTCTTTCTTGACCAATAGAAGCTTTCTTGAATTTTTATAGTGGATTGATATGATGCCATGGAATGCTGATTAAAGTGGAACATTAAGCCCAATTGCATTTTAAAATCCAAATCCTTTATGGAGTCAGAAGAAAACTGCTTCTTCCCATACTAGACAGTGTCCTTCAATACCTTATGTTCCACCCTCAGACAGAGTATTCTATCATCTGCTCACTAATTTTTCAACATTATAAAAAATCTAAGAAACTCATTCATTTACAAAAACATGTAGCTAATCCTAACACTCAACTCTACACTAAAAACAAAACCCAGCAGTATAGAGAAGCATGTTTTGTTCCACCCTATCTTCTACTGCAAAAGTGAACACTTAACTTAGAATAATAAACTTCTGTCAAAATTCAAATGCCCCTTAGAGAGAGAGAGAAAGAAAAAGAAAAAAAAGAAAGAAAAACATCAAAGAAAGAAACAAATCACTTTCTGTGATTTAAGGAACCTCCAAATGGTGTGATGTGCTACACTGTAACCTAATTTAGTGAGGATTATTAAATTGAATTATCCCTTTCAAAACTCAAACAAATCTTAAATTCAGAAAAAAAATGACAGTAATCAGAAAAAGAGGCACATATCTTACTAAGAAGCTGCTTGCTATCTTCTATTTTTTTTTCTGATTTGCTTATTTTGTTTCTGTTTGCTTTCATGACCCCTGGCTTTTTAGCAGCAGGGATAACCCCACTCAATCCACCTTACATTTCCATCTTCCCGGTTCAGACTGTCTCCCATGGAAAGACTCCAGAATGGTCAGCCAAGGAAATAATTATGATATGCCCAGATTAATCTATACTATGTTTTAAAAGCTAACAAGTTAGCTAAAACAGAGAAATAAAGTAGAATGAAATGAAAAGATGAACCTTCAGGTTATAAAAAGAAAAAATATGACAAAAAACAAGCAAGCCACCGACAGTAAAGGAAGAGAAGCACCACGCCAGGAAAGAGAAGGAGGCGCTCCCTTAGCTCAAGCTGCAGTCTGGAAATGGAGGTGCTATAAAAGAGTGACTTGTCCTAGGTGCTTTCTCCTCTCCTGCCTGAATGTGCCAACTCATGGCGTCTTAGAAAGTCTTTCACTTTTATCAACTTTTAGGTACAGATGCTCATCAGCTCAAAGGTGAATTGCAACCATTTCATAGAAAATAAATCCAGAGTATTTTTGTGTGATCATTGCACCAAGACAGCAATGGAAGAAAAAATAAGCTAGCATACAGGTCATTTTAAAATCTTGATTCTAACCAAAATCTAAACTAAACCAATGTTTTAAACTGGTCACCTCGGCTTCTCTTCAGTCCTCTCCTCTGTGTATGATTGTTTGGAATCACGAGCAGAGACATTACTGTTGACCCAGGTTGGTGAACTATCTGAAAGTCTGGACAATTCCCAAGGTCTTCTACAGGGAGCATAAAGATTTTGCTTAGACTATTTTTGGTCTTTCAGGATTGCAAATGACAAGAAAATTTCAAAACTGTAAAATATACTGGTGCATAAAAAATGCCCTATATACCTATTGGATAACTGAAAATAACTTTTCTAGTTTTTTTGGCTTTTTTTTAAAGTAAAACAAATGCTTGAAGTTGTACCAGGTGAAACTTAAGTGTACCAATCTATCCCACTGCCTCTGGTGCTGGCACTGGACCTGAAGAAGGGAGTGGTGACTTCTCTTTGAAGGCTGGCTGCTGCAAGTCCAAGAGTTGCCAACTTGCACCCTGAGGGTATCCTCCAGACAGAAAGGAAGACGGGAAACAAGAAACACAGGGAGATGCCTTGAAAATTTTAGGGTTCTGGATACAGATACTTCTGTGATAAATGAATTCTAAATAAACCAAGCTGCCTGCAGTAGGAACAACCACTTTGAACATTAAGCAAATTGAGGAGGGCAGGAAGGTGGATTTTTAAATTTTCTTCTCTGATAAGAAACTGAGAACTAAGACATGAAAAAAAAAATGCCCTAATAGAAGATGGATTATTCGTTTTCTGTCTTCAGTAACGAACAACTGCAGCTAATTCAGAGAATCCTGCAGTAGTCTCTTCTTGTCCCTTAAGCATCCTGCACAGTGCAGCTTTTCTCAGTCTTTATAGTCAGTAGAATACATGAGAAGAGAACCTCCCCTCCCCACTCCTTCATCAGCACAAGATCAGCTCTCTGTGTCACTGCAGTCACAGAAGAGGACTTTCTGTATGTTCCCACTTCTACAGCTGCTCCCCTCTCTGCTCATAGACCAAGCTTTCTGCCTCGCTTTTATCACTTACATCAATAGATCACAATGCTAACACCCCCACTCCACCTGTGCACTGGCATCCAAGATTTGTCATCTGACACCTGTCCCACATACTACATCATTCACTTTTATGGTCTACTATATTATTCCTACAGGCAATCATACTGCAGTTTCTCTCATTTGAGAAACAAAAAACCTCTTAGACCATTTCAGCATTTGCTACTTACTACAGGATTTATTTTTTCTTCAGTATAATAAAACTATTTAATAGTACTATTTATGCCAGTGCTTTCCAGTACTGTCATTATAAATTTTTTAGTAGTCATATTAAAAAGAAACTACTGAAACTAATTTTAATACCATTTTATTTAACCTAAAGTAGTATCATTTCAACATATAATTGTTATGAATATTACTGAGACATTTTTCATTTAAAAAACAATACTAATCTGGTTTGTAGGTTAACACAATTCAATTCTAACCTGTCACATTCCAGATACTCAGTAGCCCCTGCGTCTATTGCTTCCAATTTGGACACACATTTCAGTACTTTTCTCAATTTCCTTCCTCCCATTTTCTCTTTAACTCACTATTTTTTTTTCCAGGCTCTGCTTCTACCACTCCATAGAAACTCTTCCTGTTAAAGTCTCCAAAAATTCTGCTCTGCCTAAGGCCAATGTTCAGTTTTCTATTTGTTTCATATTACCCATTGATCACTGTTTCCTTCTTGGTAAATATTCTTCATTTGGTTTCGAGAATATCACGTTCTCCTTACTTTCCTTTTATCACTTTAACTTTGAATAATATCCCAGGGACATTCACCCTGGTCACTTTTCCAGATGTCCTGACTCTTGAATAATCATATCCAACTCTCTGTTGACAAATCTTCATCCTGCATTTCTCTTCTAAACTGCAGCTTCTTATCACCATTTGGACCCATACATTTCCATTTGAACATCTCAGGGCACGTGAAACCTAACATGCACAAAAATTGACTTTTGTGCTTTACCTAACAACTTTTTCTACTGCTATTTATGCTATATCATATGCATCAACTCTGCCCCAGCCTTGAGGACATCTCTGCTGATTTTTTGGTCATGTCCTCATTTAATCCTTCAGCAAATCCTTTCAATTCTAGCTGCAAATTGTATTCTTAACCTTCCTATTCCCATCTACCTTATCTTCTTTGTTCCTCACAATATACCAGGTGGTTAAGAGTAAATGAGTGAACACTTGGAGAACACATGAGAAGTAGAGATAGGCTAGTGTTCCACTAGTACATGCCTATTTAAAGGTAATGTTACAGACACTACAGCAATACCACAGAGATAGGATTGGAACAAGAGGGAGATGCAGTTTCCTTGGACAAAGGAAGGACAAAGTAGAATGACTTCGTTGTAATCATTTATAGCATAACCAGATGGAATGCCATAACTTGGTTCCTTCATTTTGCTGCTTAGCCACCTGAACTAGGTATGCTGTTCTCAAACTCCTTAAGAATCACTGTCGTTTTTCTCTTATGCAGGTTATTTTGATTGTAAATGCAATCTTAACCCTAAAAGCAAAATATTTCAAACAGAATGCTTAAATAAATTATGCTATAGTAATGAAAAATATAATGTACAGTCAATAAAAAAAAGTCGTTGTAAAGACTACTTACTTGTATGGGGACATATGCCTGAGGTTAAATTATGTAATAGGAAAAGTCACATTTTTATTTCTATAAGATTAGTTTCTAAATGCAGAAATTTTGTGTCAAAATTTATATTTGTGGGCCTGGGATTTAGCTCAGCGGCATAAACACCTGCCTTGCAAACACATGATTGTGAGTTTAATCACCAGTACCAACAAAACAAAACAAAACATTATATTTTTAATTCCAAAAATTGTGTATGAGATGTGCTCATGCCCTCTTATCCTCCCAAACAATGGGTATTGCAAGTTTTGGGGATTTTTTTCTTTTCTTTTTGAGACAGGGTTTCACTATGCAGTTCAGGCTGGACTTGAACTCACGTTGTAGCCCAGGCTGGCCTTGAATTCACATTGATACTCTTGTTTCAGCCTCCCAAGTGCTGGAATTATGGGAGTGCACTGCCATTCCTGGTTGGTATTTCAGATTTTTAAACAATTTTATAAACAAAAATTTTATCTGATCATTTTAATTCGAATTACTCTGATGTTAGGGTAAGAGTAAAAATTCAACTCGTCTTTGTTAGTCATTTGTATTTCCTCTTTGATGGATTGCTTGTGTCTATATTGTGAGGTTTTGGAGGAACATCTATATATAAGTTACATCAATGTTACAAATGTTTTCCTTTATTCTGTTGTTTGGTGTTTAGTAGCAAATTCTTTGCTCGATTTTTCCCCCTCTTTAAAAATATTTTTAGTAATGTACAGAAGTGTTTTTTTTGTGTTAAAGCTATCAATTCCTTGTTTCTCATACGCATTTGTCACAGATATTTTCTATTTACTGACATAATACCCAACACCCACAAGTTAAAAAAGGACAAGTTTAATTTGGTTCACAGTTTTTAGAGTTTTCAGTTCATAGTTGACTGGCTGTAAGGCAGAGCACCATTTCAGAGGGGGCATGGTAGAGGAGAAACTCTATAGCATAGTAGGTAGGCACAAAAAAATTACTTCTTTCCCTTCTTACTCTATTCAGACTGCCAGCCTATTGGTTGATGCCACACACACCCAGGGTGGGTCTTCCTTCCCTTTTCAGTTAATCCACCATCCATCTAGAACTAATCATCTTAGTTACCTCTCTCTCATTGCTGGGACACAATACCCAACACCAAAAATTAAAGGTGAAAAGGTTTATTTAACTCACAGTCTGTGGAGGTTTCGGTCCATAATTAGCTGGCTCCAATGCATGGTGGCACAGTAGAGGGGTAACAGTTCATGGCAGTGGAAGACATAAAAAACAAGAGCAAAAGGGAAAAGCAAGCTTATTGTCCTTCCTTATATTGTAATAGGCCACCCGCCCTAGGGCAGGTCTGTACTCATACCCCCAATCCCAGCACTAGACAATGAACCAGTCACAAACTCTAGATTCAGCTGCCTTAGAAAAGCCCACCCTCCATGACTGCATGACTACATGAGGGGAACATTTGGACACAAACCATAACAACTATGCTAAATCAATCAGTGGAGTATTCGGTATTCTATACCTATGATCCAGATTCGCATACTCTTGATCCAGGCACTTTCCAAAAGTCTCACCTATAGGTTCATGAGGTTTTGGAGGAACATCTATATGTAAGTTATAACAATGTTACAAATGTTTTCCTTTATTCTGTTGTTTGGTTTTTAGTAGCAAAAATTTAAAAGGGAACATAATACCTTTTGACTATACAAGTTTTGAGTTTTCATATAGTCAGATCCATCTTTGTTTTGATACATAGATTTACCCAGTCTGAGTTGAATCCTAAAAAGTGTTTTTAAACTTCTTCTAATATTTTATTGGTTTACTTATGTGAGGAAATCTAACAATACTGTGTTCTAAATATTATTAATATCCTAGTCTTAACTAGTTAATAATAGTTAATTAACTAGTTAATATTAGTCTTAACTCACTGACTTGAAATGTCATTATTATGCAGTTTAAACATATACTTGGGTCTGTTTCTAGATTTTACTTTGGTTACAAGTTTATTTTTCCTTTCTTTTGTACTTTTATTATAGTAGCTTTAGAGTCTGCTGAAATATTTGTGCAAAAATCTTTCTCTATTTCTCAAAAATTTACTGGTTAGTCTTATGCATTTTTCCCTCCATAAAGTTTTATAATAAGAAAATTAATATATTTCTAATACAGTAAAATAAACTACTTCTTAATTTCCTAAAAATTATCATTTATATTTAATTAAAATAATATTAAAATTGTAAAGAATTGACAAAACACATGCAAATGATACTCTGCAGCAGAATTTACATTATAACAAATTTAATGAATCTAAAGTTATTACAACTCAAAAGAGGAATGATAAAATAAGTCATGTTATACTGACATGTGGTACCTAATCTCTAAAGATGCCCCTCTCCCAGTTGAACCATACCTCTCAGGATTCTTGCTCCTATTCCCTTCCACATCACATCAGGACTGAAATGTGTAGCTAATAGAATATAACAAAATTGATGTTGTAAAATACCAAAAATTTGTCTCCTGAAACTTTGATATTCCACTTGGGTCACTGAGAATATGTGTTTTGGGAGACGCTCCAGTGGCCATGTAAGAAGTTTATTGAGACCTCTCAATAACAAGAAAGCTCAAGGTATAGAGTATTTGTACACAATGGAGTATTACTCTACCATAAATAAAGGTAACCTTGAGGAATTCATAGGTAAATGAATGCATCTTAAGACCATAATATTAAATGAAATAAGTCAGATGCACAATCTTAAATATCACATGGTTTATGCTATATGAAAAACTCAAAAAGTATAGTAAAAAATAGAATATGGATAAATAAGCAGATCTTTTCAAATGGAAGGTGGAACAAGAGATGGAAAGGGAATGGAGAAAAGAGGAAAATGGGATGGGAAAAATGAATTGAAGAAAAATAGGAAAATAAAGCTTTTGTAAAAGGGTAGGAAACCAAGATTTAGAAAGAGCAGGCAAGGAAGGGAAGGATAAGAGACAAAAAAAATTTAAGAAGTGTTATATACCTGCACCAACTCTTCATGATAAATGCAAGATTTATGTACTACAAAAAGCCCTGAGGACTATAAGTGTCTACACTCAACAAAAAGACTGAATAGACAGTTGCAATTCAAGTGAGTACAATCTCTTCTTCTGGATGAGGGAAAATGACTCAAAGCTAAAGAGCCTCAGAGAACCATTTCCAGGGACTAGGACTGGGGCTTAGTACAACATGTGGCATATGTTCCTGACAGAGTCAAGATTGTTATGGAATAATAACTACTATATTCTTCCGTTGTCTTTCTTTTTTGTATGTTATTCTGTATCTGTTTTCCTGTTGTATTTTGTGTCTAGGGACCATATACTATAACACAGTTTTTTGATTCACTTGTCTTCTTAGAAGCCACACTTAAGTAGTTATGCCTAGGAAATAGCACATATGGTACCTAAACTGAACCACAGGCTGATTCACAGACAGTAAGACTCTGGACCTTGAGGCTGAGTTTATTATTATGATAACATGAGGAGCAGTCTTAGACATAATAAGTACATTTATCACATAAGAGAGAGGTAAATTATTGTGGTTAGAGGGTATCTTAGTGAACATGTCTCTAAATGGTCATTAGATAAAGTCTTTCTTTGCTTTATACATATGGTTCTCCACTATCAAGAGATGGAAGCTTCAGAAGATTCATTGCACAGTGATAGTTCATACAACACACAGTTAAATACTATAGGACATTCAAAAAATGTGATATACATACCTGGAATAAAGCATGTGACACAGCATTAAAACAAAGAAATATTTAATATACATGGCATGATTCCATTTTGATAAAATGAAATATATGTATACATGTATATGCACATATGCATATTTCCTAAGTTTATCAACAGAGAGATTAATACATAGATACATACATTAAAATGTATAAATATATCACTGAAAGCACAGGAAAAATTAGTCAAGACAATACTCCAAACTGGTAACAGAAGGTATCTCTAAGGACTGAATGAGACAGAAAATTTTGTTGTCTTTTATAAATTCAAAAAATGTGAAAGTCCTGAGTTCTTAAAAATGGTGGAGTACTGAGTGTCTGCTACTCAGCTTCTTGAGAACAAAGTGTCGATAGTTCAGAAACAACAGCCCAGAGTAAATTAAGGGGATTCTAAGCCACACAAGATCCACAGGAGAACTGATAAGAGAAGAAGAAAACAAGATTCACTTCCATAGGAGAAATAACTCACTGCAACAGATCAGAGACCATACAGTGTATCTAGAGCAGCTTTGTAGTTGACATGGTGGCCAGGGAGTTAGCGAAAGCAAATTGACTCCTTAATAGGAGATCTGACATAGGCCAGGAGAGTCTTGTGTAGTCCAGTGCAGCAATGAGAACATAAGACACTTTCCTGAGTGGCTCACCCCACAGTCATCAGTTGGTGAGTGAACCAGAGCGGTGGCAGCAGCTGATGATCAGGACTACCATTTTATCTCAAAGTACTTTGGGCTCAAACTCCAGCATCAGAACAGTTCCAAGTCACTTCAATGCCAAATTCCAGGAGTAGAATGGGGGAAGGACTGTCCAGTCACAGTAGACAGGCACCAGTTGGATGGCAGGCTGGGGGAGTGTGGCTGAGAATGAGGACCTGGAACCCAGACTCAGTTCTACCAAACACCAAAAGTGAGACTTAGTCTTAGTTGCAAAGGGCTAGAAGCAGTCCCCTGCCCTGCAACTGGCAGTACAAGCAGGCAAGTAGCTTGAACTGTGGTGAGACAAGGGCACTGCCCCTACAATTGCTGTGACTCCATAGGCACAAGCAGGCAGGAGGCTTTGGCTGGTGCCAGGTCAAAGGTACACCCCCATCTCCTGTCCTGTGACCAGCATCTCAAGCAGGCAAGCAGCCTAAGGCAGGACAAGGGTGCCTGCAACCACAGAAAAATGGCTTTGGCTACCTGAAGACAAGGTTACTCCATTCATCCTACCACCAACTCCTTTAAGAGGAGTCAGTGGTGTAGACAAGATCAGCCTCTCACTCAGCAATAGTCCTACTGCAGACCTGTTGGAGTTATTCAGTACAGCTTCCCACTCTGACTAAGGAACTCACAACAAACGAGGAAGACCAGAAGAATTTTTTAAAATAGTTTTTCCTCTTTTTATATTAGGCGGGAGTATTGGTTTTGACTTTTATCATTTGGTTTGTTTTCTATGCCTTGCCTCTCTTTTTCCTCACTGGCCTTTTGGTATTCTCTGAGATTTACAGACAAATAAACACTGATTCTAGTATTTCACTTTGACTTGAAATTCTTTGGCTTTCTCCTCCATTTTTTCTTTCCTGTCCTCAAGCTTCATAAAATTTGGGTGAACACCCTTAGACTTTCAACCTTTCTTCTACTATGCTTGTCTTCTACTATCACTCTGTTTTGGCCCTTATCCTTCTTAAAATTCTCTTCCACACAGGATAAAATGACTCTACTAAGGGGAAACCCCACTTAATACAAGTTCCTGGTCTAAGTTGGAGACTGTTATATATATAATAATGAATCTTGCTCCAATGGTTAGAGATATCAAATTAATGACCACACAAATTATCCATTCCTAGAATATGTTTCATGATATTGATATTACCAATTGGGCTACTTTAGCCAAGACGTAATATTTGTAATAAGCTCTTTACCCATGTGTGATAACACAGTGATAATCTGAGTTAACAGTCATCCTTATGGTCCAGTGTGCTGAGCCAAATAGATAGCAACACATCATCCCTAACAAAGTGGGAAGATGGGATCTTGGGACAGACACAAAGACTAACAGTGTGCTATAACCATAAGACATCTCAAAGAAATAGACATTTACTAGGAAACTTCAATACAAGTATAAAAGCTATATAACAGAAGAAAAATAAAAACAAGAACACAGGAAAAAACTTTAAAAATAGAAAATACCAAATGCAGAAGCAAAATATAATCCCAAACTTCTGGCCCAACAGGAATAAATCTAGGGGACCAAAAAAATTTATATATTAGAATATAGAGGATATCAAAACAGAAATAATTTCACAAATAAAAAACAGATAAATAATAAAAGACTGATGTAGCAAACTAGAGTAGACATAGATTTAAAAAAAAAAGGAGCACAGAAAAATAATGGAAACCATGAATGTCCAACATGAGAAAGAAATTGAATTCATGAAACAGAATCCAATAGATAGCCAGAGAATCAAAACTTACATTGAGACTGTGCAAAACCATATGAGAGAAAGTGAAGCTAGAATATCAAACCTAGATGATAGGATTTTGATTAGCAATCATGAAAAAAAACTCTTAAAAATGGCAAGGGACCATGAAAAAATAATCAACTGCAAAGGATGCAAAGAAGAACAATATAAGGCTGATTGGAGTCAATGAAAATGAAGGAGTCAGCATTAAAAAAAAAAAAACTTCCCAAGCATGAAAAAAGAAACTGACATACAGATAAGTGAGACATACAGAACTTCAATAAGTCAGGTACAAAATATATCTACACTGTCTATACAATGATCAAAATTCCAGAAAATCAGCATAAGACAGAATATTAAAAGCTGTTAGAGAAAAGAAATGAATCACCTATGAAGGAAAGCACATCAGAATCACAACAGACTTCTCAACACACATCTTTAAGTCAAGGAAAACTTGGAGTGAAGTAATTCAAGCCCTGAAAGAAAATAACTTCCAACCTAGATTGATGTATCCTGCAAAATTATCTTTCAGAATTAATGGAGAAAAATACTTCCTTGAAAAAGAGACACTGAAGAAGTTCATGACAACTAAATCAGCCCTAAAAAAGCTATAAAAGATATTCTAGAAAGAGAAAACCAAACCTACAATTACAAGACTACCAGTAGAAAGAAATCACTGGCAAGGAAAGCAGTTAAACAGAGGAGAAATACAGGGAACTAATGACATGAAAATTATATGAAAAGACTAGCCAATATCTGTCAGTTATAACCATTAATGTAAATGGTCCCAATTCACTAATAAAAATAAATAGACTGGTAGAATGGATCCAGAAACAAGATTCAACAATATGCTGTATTCAAATTAAGACTCAAAATTAAAGTTTGGAAAACAATACTCTATGTAACAGGAACCCAAAAGAAAGCAGGGGTAGCTATTATTTTCACAGACAATATGAACTCAAGTCCAGACTGATCAAAAGAGATAAACAAGGCCACTATATACTTGTTAAGAGAAAACTACAAGAAGAGATAACAATCATAACTACATATGATTTACATAAAAATATATATTTACCAAGCACAGAGGTACATGCCTATATACAACAAATATTAGAGAACATGAAAAAATCAAATAATTACTAACACAAATGTAATGGGGGAATTTAATGTCCCATTATCAAAAATAGATCAGCTAAAAAAATCAACAATATCTAACTGAACCAATGTGAACAAATGGACTTGGTAGATATCTACAGAGTATTACATCCCACAACATCAGAATATACATTCTTCTCAGTGTCACATGGTATATTCTCCAAAACAGACCACATACTAGCCTGTAGAATATGTTTAAATTAATGCAAAAGAATTGAAATTATTCCATTCATATTATTGGACCTTAGTGAAATGAAATTGGAAATCACAATTTTTGTGATTTTTGTGGCAAAGGAAACCACAAAAGCACCACAAGTAAAGAAATTAAATAATACCCTACTAAATAACCAATGCATCACCGATGAAATTGTATAGTATCTACAATTAAATCATACTTCTCAAACAAGGTACCAGAATTATGAAAGAAATCATAGGGGGAAAATTAGTATCAGTAAATTCTCACATCAGAAAAACAGAATGAGCACAAATAAGTAACCTAATTTTGAAACTCAAACTTCTAGAAAAAGAACAAATCAAACCCAAAACTCATACGAGGTAGGAAAGTATAAAGATTAGAGCAGAAACTAATGCAATTGAGACCCTTAGCCAATCTTATCAACAAAAGGAAAGAAAAGATTCAAATTCATGCAAGTAAGAATGAAAAGGATGAAAGTACAAGGGATCCTGTGGAAATTCAGAAGAGCATCATTACCTACTTTGAGAACCTTTACTCTAATAAGATAGAAAGCACAGAAGAAATTGACAGATTCCTACATACATATAAATTGCCAAAGTTTAATTAAGAAGACATAAAAGTTCTAAATAACCCAATATCAGTCAATGAACTTCAAAATGTAATTAAAAACTTATCAAAAAATAAAAGTCCTGATGACTCACTGCTGAATTCTATAAGAAATTTAGAGAAGATTTAATGCCATTACTTGTCAAACTCTTTAACAAAATTGAAAAGGAAGCAATACTCCAAAAGTCATTCCTGGAAACAAGTATTACCCTGGTACCAAAATCAGAAAAAAATCCAACCAAAAAAGAGAACTGAAGATCAATTTCCCTAATGAACATAAATGTAAAAATCCTTAATAAGATGCTTGCAAACATAATGTAGCACACCATCAAGAAGATTATTCACCATGAACAGGGATGCAGGAATGGTTCAACATATGCAAATCAATAAACGTAATCCACCATAAAACCAAGTTAATAGAACCAAGGACAAAAACCATCATCTCAGTAGAAGCAGAAAAAGCATTTGACAAATTTCAATGCCCATTTATGAAAACACCCTACAGAAAATTGGAATACATGGTCTTTACCTCAGTCTGATCAAAGACACCTGTGGCAAGCCCACAACCAACATCATACTAAATGGTCGAAACCTGAAAGTTTTTTTTCTCTGAAAACAGAACAAGACAAGGATACTTTTACTATCACAACCACCACTCCTATTTAGTATAGTTCTGGAAACATTAGCTAGAGCAATTAAACAAGAGAAAGAAATAAAAGAATAAAGACAGAAAAGGAAGAAATTAAATTGTCTTTATTTGCAGATGACATGATACTTTACATGGAAGGCACTAAAAACTCCACTGAAAGACTTCTAGATTTAATAACCAGATACAGTGACATAACTGGATACAAAGTCAACACTTAAAAATTAATAACATCCCTGATCAAAAATAACAAACTCCCTGAGAGAGAAATTAGGGAAACCACACCTTTCACAATAACATCAAGAAGAAGGAGAAGGAGAAGAAGGAGAAGAAGGAGAAGAAGGAGAAGAAGAAGAAGAAGAAGAAGAAGAAGAAGAAGAAGAAGAAGAAGAAGAAGAAGAAGAAGAAGAAGGAGAAGGAGAAGGAGAAGGAGAAGGAGAAGGAGAAGGAGAAGGAGAAGGAGAAGGAGAAGGAGAAGGAGAAGGAGAAGGAGAAGGAGAAGGAGAAGGAGAAGGAGGAGGAGGAGGAG
>PVLA01016931.1:0-19046 GCA_004027455.1 Hydrochoerus hydrochaeris
GCAGCAACAAATACAAATGAAATAAAAAGTCTATTCACAGAAATAATTAAGGAAAACTTCCCAAACATAGGTAACGGAAGTGAAGTTCAGATAAATGAGGCATATAGAACTCCAGCCAGCTACAACCAAAACAGATCTACACCCAGACATATAATAATCAGGATCCCAGAAATCCTTCACAAGAACAGAATATTAAAAGCGGTCAGAGAAAAGAAACAGATTACCTATGAAGGAAAACTCATCAAAATCACAGCGGACTTCTCAATGCAAACCATCAAATCACGAAGAGCTTGGAGTGAAATGTTCCAAGCCCTGAAAGAAAATAACCTCCAATCCAGAATGATGTACCCTGCAAAACTGTCTCTCAAAATTAATGGAGAGACAAGATATTTCCACAACAAAGAGGCACTGGGGGAATTTGTGACCACCAATCTAACCCTGCAAAGAATACTGAAGGACATTCTAGAGAAAGAGAAGAAAACCACCAGGGTTCCAGGAATAATGGCAGAAGGGCCTCAAAGAAAGGGGCAGACAGTGGAATCAAGGAGAAAAGTAAACAAATGACAACAGAAAAATAGCATGGCAGAGATAAAACAGAGAAGATTGGTTATATCGCTGTTTTATCTTGACTGATTTTATTTGAATCTGGTATGCTTGAGGGTGTCGAGTTTGAGAGTAGGGGCAACTACTCTGAAGATGACAGGATTCAATAGGATACCCATTCTGGTTTGATTGTTAACTGCCTTTGAAGTCCTATAATGTTTCCAATGTTTAGATTTTATTAATAATGTAAAGCAAGGCTAAGTTTATATTATATTTGACGATACAGACAATTTTATTGAAAATAACTAGAGACAGCATAGTGACTACCGTAGATCACCTGATGTTGTGTTTTTGTATGTTCTTTTTATTTTGTGTTTCTCTAGGAATTTGTATTGCTGACTTGTTTTGTGTTATTTCTCCCTCTAATACAGAAAGGCTAGATATATGTGTAGAGACTTATATATGTGTAGAACTTCTAAGCAGCTTACAAGAATGGATTATAGTTATTGTAAAGGAAAAGAGAATATTCTAAAGGATATAACTGCATGTATGTTTGAGTGTGTGGAATTTATAACCACGTTGCTAAAGTTTTAGTTGGATGGATGAGCAAAACTGACTGCAGTCTCACTGTTTGGATGTCCACTTTGTGGACTTTAGTTTTGTAACTTGAACAACTGCATCTAAGAGAAAAGTATATAATTATCAAGTAGTGATTTTTACTGGTTACTATTTTTTTTGTTTTCTTTTGTTTTTGAGATTTTGTATTGTTTCTACCCTCTTTCTGTTTGAAAATTTTTTCTTTACATAAAACAATTTAAAAAAAAGCAAGAGGAGGAAAAGAAAGTGCTCTAAAAGAAACAACTGTATGTAACCTTAAGTGTGTATGATTGATAACCATGTTGCTAAGTTTTTGTTGGATTGGTGAAAAGAACTGTTTGCAGCCTCACTGTTTGAATGTCTGCTTTGTATGCTTTAATTTTGTAACTGGAACAACTATATCCAAGAAGACAATATGTAATGTATCAAATAGTGATTTCTTACTGTTTATTTTTTTTGAAATTCTGTATTGTTTCTACCCTTTTTTCTGTTTTGCTTCCCCCTTGTTTAAATTTAAAAAAAAAGAAATATACGCAGAACTGGGATTGCCGAGTGAAATAATTTTACCATATCTACTGAGATTAAAATCTTTCATTCTATTTATATGGTGTAGCAATTAATTTGTATACGTTAAACCAACTTGCACTCAGGTATAAGTCCATTTGGTGGTGTATAACTTTATGATGTATTAAATTCAGTTAGCTAATAGTAGATGAAGAATGTTTGCATCTATATTCATCAGAGATATGGATCTACAGTTATTTTTTTTCTTGAGATATCTTGGTCTGTCTTTCATATCGGGGCAGTAATCATTCCCAGTGAATTTGGAAGTGTTCCTTCTATTTTTTTCTGTAAGAATCTGAGAAAAGATGCTGTTAATTTTTCCTTAAGCATTTGTTAGACTTTATCAATGAAGCTATCATCTAATCATGGATTTTCCTTTGTTAGGAGATTTTTTTAATTGTGATTGAATTTCCTTATTTGTTATTGGTCTGTTCCGGGTGTTTGGTTTCTTCTTGATTCATTTGTTTGTGGGTTGTAGGTTCATTATTACTCAATTATTATATTTTCCATTTTATAATTGTTTATAAGTTGCAAGTTATTTTATTTTAGGTCTTTCACTCTAAGCTCTCCTTGGCTTTAGGGTTTGTGCTGAGAAGTCTGCTGTAACCCAGAGGCATTCTGCTTAGCAGGCGACTTGTTTCTTTTCTATGAGAGCTGTAAGATTCTGTTCCTTTGGTGACTTTCTGGAGTCTTTGGTGTAGTATATCTTGGCATGGTTCCTCTCTGATTGTGGCTTTTGGGATCCTGTGTGCCTGACCCATCTGTATGTCAAATTATTTTCCCATTATTGCAGAGTTTTTTTGCTATAGATTTTGTAAAAAAAAAAAAAGATTGTGCCATATTTCAATGTCTGATGAATTTCAATTAACCTTTGATCGGCCTTTTTTGCCTCATCTAGTAGCTGATGCATCTGGTTTTCATGTTGCCCTTTTATTTTTAACCTATATTTTAGAAATTGATCACAAACCATGGTGCTGTCTTCAAGAATTGATATCCTGACCTCACACTGGTGGATTTGATTATGGTGCGTATACTTCCAGTGATGGTTTTAATCTCCTGGATTTATGTTTGAAAGTGTCTTTTGGATTCCAGTTCCTTTCTATGCTGGGTATCCATGATTTTGATCTCTATCTTTAGCTTATGTAGTTTGTTTTTTTCAAAATGAGTATCTTCTCTTGATTCCCTGATAATTTGTTTTATTAGGATCATTTCTCTTTAATTATTTCTACATTGAATTTTCCAAGCATCTTATTGATCTGTTTCATTACCTCCATGGATGCCTTCAGATATTTTAGCCGTGTGGTTTTCTATTTATTTCTTATTAATGACCCATGGATTGACTTTGGGAGAGTAGGGAGATTTTTGGGGAATTTTGCATCCATATTTGTTGGTATTTTATTTTTTTGTTTGTTTTCTGTGCTAAGGCTTGCATATTGGTATGATGGTTAGTTTTATTGCTAGTATAGAGACTCTTTTAGGTAATGCCTAAGTTTGAGAGATGCCTCTAGGCATAGCTAGCTATTAAACTTTGAGTCTGTCTCAGGATCTTACTACCTGATTACTGGTGAGGGTAGGTGGCAGTCTGTTGCAATATCCAGTTCTCTGATAACAGAGTGTATTATTATTCTGACACCCACACAATCTAGATATTGCCATAGAAAACCATTGATAGAAACAGCTTTATTACTTTGTTTAAAGTAGTAAAATCAGCAACAACCATAGTATCATATACAAACAGGAAAATGACAAACTCCAATAGTTGACACTGTACCACCTTTAAGGGCTGAAATGCATTCTATAGTTAATAGTACACACTCTAAGATAAACCAAATACTGATATATAGTAAAAATTTATTCAATAGAATAGTTTTACTTTCATTAGGAATACAACAGTATTCAACCTTGTATGATGTATTTAACTACTTAGAGGTTCATAGTGGTTGATTATTATACTAGTGAGGATAGTAGTGTTGAAGTGGGATTTGAAAAATAAATAGAAGACAGGAAAAAGTAGTAAGATTGAAATAAAAGATCCTAGGAAGGAGTAAAAGAAAATTGATAGTAACCTGGTGTGGATTCTGGCTTGTTGGTCACTATTGCTTGGTATCTAATGGATAGTCCTGTGAGGGGGGAACAGTTGAAAACCCCAGATGGAGGCTCATGCCTATCTGGGGCTCTCAGTGGAGACCCATGCATGCTCAGGTCAGGTGGGGTGAAATTCTGGTGGGACCAAGTAGGGTATTGGGTCCTGGGTAGTGTCTCACAGCCCTCTGAGGCACCAAGCAAATCGGGAGAGCTTTAGCCAGTGCTGAGACCAAGGGAGAGCTCCATGGGTGTGGGGTTGAATTGAGGTTTTGCAAATGTAGGGCACCAGGTGGAGATTCTAGGAGGACTGGCACTCCCATGGAGAGCCAGGCTGCCTAGGACCAGTGCTGGATGCGAGATAGTCTCTGGTGGGTCCAGTGGAGGTGGAGGGGTCATGAGCACTGTATTCAGACTCAAGAAATCTCAGGATGTCAGGTACAGACTCCAACAGGACCAGTGGGAGCTCCATGTGCCAGATGGACATTCTAGTTGTCATGGGACCAACTTGTATCCTCTTGCAGTGACTTGGGCATGCCTAGGACACTCAGTTGGGACTTAAATGGACCCAGTATTGATGAGAGGAACTGAGTGGTGACTTCAGGCAAAAACAGCAGTGTGGACTCTGCAGTCGCAGGTCACTTGTTCATCCTCTCACTGCCTGAGGTGCATCAGGTGGGAAGAGGGCTTCTCCTGCTCTTGCTGAGCACTGGCAAGGGTGCTACAGGGTTGCAACTTTCCAGTGTTTGGAGCGGGGATGAGAGGCTGAGAGGGTCCATATACCTGGAGTTTATCCTAGGAGGAGTCCCTGCAGCGCTCCTTGCTTCTGTCTGGTTTTGGGAAAGTTCTCAAGATGGTTGTGCATGGGGTGGGGGCCCTGTTAACCAGCACTGGTGTACCACATCCCCTTTCAAACTCCTATCTGCATATTTTGTTTGATATACAACTATTTTCTTTCAAATTGATTGTTTCAATATCAGAATTTACATATGTCTGTCCCCTGCTTCCAGTTCCCTGGGTTTTTATATGCTCTCTGAGTCTCTTTGGTGTGACTCCTATTTAGCTGTGTTGGATCCTTCTTATTTAGCCATTTAGAGTATGAAATTCAGTTAATAGTGACAACATGGATGACTTGGAGGACATTATGTTAGGTGGAATAAGTCAGGCACAGAGTTACAAATACCACATGATCTCCCTCATTTATGGGAGATAAATCTAAAAAAATTAACATTATAGAGCCTGAGACCAAAATAGTGGCTACCAGGGTTAGAGAAGAATAGAGGAATAGGGAGGAGAGAGTTTACTCAACAGGTACAAAGTTACAGTGAGATAAAAGGAATAAATGTTGGTGTTTTATGCTATAGTGAGTGCAATTAATATTGCAATCTATATTTCAAAATAGAAGAGTTTAACTATGCTCATCATAAAGAGGGTAGAATTTTAGAGATGAGGAAGGAGAACTATGAGAGGAGGAGGGGAGAAATGTGGGCAGTCAGTGATCACCATCAAACCGTGTTACCTGCAGGTACCAGCATAGCAATAGGAAAGTCATTATTGTACAGCATGAATCTGCAGTCGTGAAAAAGGTATAAAAGTATAAGATAATGCTTATCTACTCTTTGATCATTACCCAATGTACACATGAACTAAAATACCATAGTATGCTTCATAAATATGTACAAATAACACACATAAATGAAAAATAAAATTAAAAGAAACTAATAAAATTACATTTCTGAATATTTACACTGGGATCAGGGTCAGGAAGCAAAGGCCTCAGTGGACAGCTCCATGCTTCTTATCATTTATCTGGCAGTACATTCTGAGTCTTCCACAGATAGGTGAAGTGGGAGCTTGTGCAGATTCAAGGACTGTGTTATCATAACAGCCAAAGAATGAAAGACAAAAACCGTGCTGAACTCTGTTCTTAAGAAAATTTTGACCCACAACTAAGTGCTTTGTCCTTGGTCCATATCATATCTCCATGGCGCTAATGAAATGGTGTCTCACCATAAAATTTAGTGTACGGCACTAAAAATCAAGACATAGTTAAAGTACAATTGGTCTTAGAATAAATTTCTGGCAGTGCCCTTTGATCTATCTTTAAAATGTGATTTCATTTTCTTTTTTTTAAATATTTGCAAAAATAATTGCCAAATGTGGTTTTAAAAATTGGACTAGGACCAAGAGTTTTCTTGTGCCAAAATTGATTTTTTACCCTGTGATTATCCTAAATAATATTTATACTGATCTTATAAATGTTGAGAAACTACTCTAGGGACACTTACATCTATCAAATGAATCATGAAACTTTTTCACTGTTATTTTTATATAAAGCTAAAGAATGGTGAACTCTATCTCTTATCCTAGGATGAAAGCTGATGGATTGATTCTGGAGGGATATATATTGGAAATGGCCTTTTTTCCCCTTACACAGTTTTCATAATTTTTCCCTGTTTCCTTTGTTATTTTCAGGTTGGAATATCCTATAAAACTATGTACAGTATAGTACTTAGTTTTTCACCTCAACTCAAAACCTTTATAAAAACCTTGTCTTGATCTCAGATTTATTGATGATCATAAAATTATATCTATGTTAACATTGTGTGGTTTCTCGGCACTGGTTCAGTCTTACCAATTTTCAGATATGAAATATGGACATCTGAGTGGTTTAATGACCTTTGAAAATAGCCTTTTTCTAACTGAGTTCATGGAGAAACTGCTGTCAAATGATACTAAATTAGTTCATTCTAGTTGGCCTGGTAATGTCTTAGATGTACAAAGACCTTGGTATACACGATGCAGGAGGACACTGGGATGGCCACGCGTGTGGCACATGGAGCTTGAAACCAACTTCAGGCACTGGGAGAACGACAGATATGCTCTTTCAATAGGCAATTGCGTAGGTTTCCTGAGAAACACAGAAGGAAAAGAAAAATCCTGTATCAGTTAGGTCATTTCCCCACATAGTCAGTGCTCACAACAGTAATAAATAACACTGATATACATGTGTTTGCCTCCTTTACTGTAAAACCTGGTGTAAATTTATCATATTATCAAATTACAGTGAGAAAAGTTTTTTTTTGAGAGGCCTAATTTCCCTATTAATTGTTCTTAAACATTTAATTAAATTTTTATTGCACTTTAGTTATATACGTTGATCACATTCGTCATAGGGAATTTGTGACTGTACATAAAACACCTTGATTTGATTTTTCTTTCTCCCCTTGCCCTCCCCTCCCTTCGATTCACTTCTCCTCCTTAGTCACAAAGGTCTGTTTCCATTTCCTTCTTCTCTTTTCCCTTCTCTCTTGCCCCCTCCTCTCTCCCTAGTTTCACTTTCTTTTTGACAGTTTCTTCTGATTTCACCATATCTCTTATATGATTTGGTCCTTTTTACAATTTGAGTTGCTCACATCAGTGTGATAATATGATTTTTTTTTTATTTTAAAAGCAATACAGGAAAAAGGATAGAAATGATACAGAATTTGAAAAACTGAAAAAGCAGCGAATTAACACTAGTTAATGTATTGCACATTGTTACCTCAGACTTAGTTGTTGAGGCTATAAAATCCGGGCACAAAATTGCTCGATCAAAGAATGACAGCACAAACTGTTATTTCTGGTGAACTAACAGAGATTAGTAGTATAGTTATCTATGTAGTGTACATATACTTGCATACATTTATATATGTTTATCAACATACATGTAATCTTTTCCTTTCTTCCTTTTTTCCATTCCCCATCTCAGTAGTTCTGTCCTTTTGAACATTTTCTGTCCCTTTCTTTATTATAATATCTCTTGTATATTTTGGATCTTATTACTTTCAAATTTTTATCTTGTATTTTTTTATAGGAACACAATACCATATTTATAAAATGTAAGTTTGATTTATTTCTCAAGTTGCCTCCTTTTACCTATAAAAGCCTCAAAATTATCTGTTTTATAGCTGAGTAACATTCCATTGTATAAAAATACCACATTTTTAAATTTAAAAATTGTTTAATATTAATTTTTTTAATTTTTATATATTTTTATTTTTAGTTTTCTTCACTCTATTGGTAATTTGTTTTTTATTTTGAAGAGGATGAAACAGAATAAAACCAAACAAAACAAACTAGTATAAAAGATGCAGGACATCAAAACATTATGAAATCAACAATAGTCACCATAATGCCTTTGACGTCTTCAAATTATCTGCAGATAACTTCAGACATAGTAAAAATCAAACAGAACAGAATAGAATAGAAACAAGAAAAACAAAACAATGAATGCAATAAAGGATTTCAAAACAAGCATATAGTAAATCCAAAATTGCTACCACACTATATCTTGCTATCTTTGAAATAGCTGTCCCTGCCATCAGATTTGACATAATCAAACAAAACAAAAGAGAATCAAACCCAACCCAACAAAACAATGGAAACAATACAGGACTTCCAGAACAAGACCACAGGGAATCAACAATGGCTGCGACACTCAGAAGCAGATCCCCTAGATGCCACACTGTGTACCGCTGTCCTCTGAACCTGTGAGCAGACCACTGGCCCTAGAGCTGCCATGTCAGTGAAACACCAGAGCACCACGGCATCCAGATGCATTTCACCTCCATTGCTGTCATCACAGCCTGTGTTTCTCCAGATAAGCCTGTAGCTTATGGTGGTGGTGGTTTTGGGGTGGTTCGTATTTCTTGTTTGTCAGCCCTTATGCTGGAAGGGGCTGAGGTCTGTCTGTCCCAGTCCAGTGGTGGCCCATGCATGGTGCTTGTTCCCAGATTGGGCTTTCTTGCTGGTGTGGTACCACATCTTTTTAATTCATTCTGCAGTTGACGGGCATTTGGGTTTTTCCATGATTTAGCTATTACAAATTGTGCTGCTATAAACATGCGTGAACATATATCACTGTGCCATGACATTTTCAATTTTTCTGGGAAAATATCCAGAAGGGCAATAGCTGGATTAGATGGGACTTCCAATCCTAGTTTCTTTTTTTTTGCGGGGGGGAGGTACCAGGGATCAAACTCATGACCTTGTGTTTGCCAGGCAGGTGCTTATGCCACTAAGCTAGATCCCTTGCTTTCTAACCCTAGTTTTTTGAGGAATATCCACACTGATTTCCACAGTGGTTGAACCATTCTGCACTCCCACAAGAAATGGAGAAGTGTTCCTTTTCCCCCACAGCCCTGCCAACATTTGGTATTAGTTGATTTCTTGATAGCAGCCATTCTTTCTGGGGTGAGATGGAATCTCAATGTTGGTTTAATTTGCATTTCTTGAGTGATCAGAGATGAATATTTTCCATATATTTATTTTCCATTTCTATTTCTTCATCTGAGATGTATGTATCCTTCTCATATGTCCATTTTGGATTGCATCTTTGAATTTGGGGACCTGATATTTTCAATTATTTATATGTTCTAGACAGAAGTCCTTTGTCTTAGGGGCAGCTTAGCCTTAAACTTCTAAGACTCTAAAATGGTAAAATTAAAATTATGTTGTGTGTAAGATATCTTATCCATGGCATTCTGTTGTAGTGAAGTAAAATGGACCAACACAACTTGAATTGCTAGGACAATTCACACTAGATCATGGTGAATGACCCTTGTAATATGCTGCTGAATTTGTCTTGCTAATACATTCTTGGGGGATTTTCCAGGTTCATCATGGATATTGGTTGACAGTTTAATTTTCATGTAAAATTCATGTCTTATTTTTAAAAATCAGTGTATTGCTGTCCTCATAAAATGAATTTGAAAGTGTTTCATCTTCTTGAATATTTTTGGAAGTGTTTTAAAGTTATTGCCATTTGTCTTTTAAAGGTTTGGGAGGGTCCAGCAGTGAAGCTATTGGATTCTAGGCTTGATTTGATGGGAGGCTGCATCATTCAGTGTTTTCCCAGAGAAACAGCTATAAAACAGGATATACAAATATATAAGGATTTATGAGATTGTCTTACAATGGCCACCCAGAGTCCACTGAGAAAGAATGCAGAGGGTCTGTCTACACATCGGAGACCAAAAGATTTAGTCTAAGATCTGGAGCTCCCATGCTGTCAGGAGCCTAACAGGTCTGCTGTGAAAGGCTAAAAGTCAATGCCAGAAGGCTGAAGGGTCTGTACCGGAAGCTGAAGAGTATATGCTGGAAGCCAGGAGACAGTATCTAAGGGGAAGGCAAAGTGAGCTCCTCTGAAGAAACTGAAGCAGATTCATCCTCCCTCATTTCTCTTATTCCCTACAGGTAAGGAGTCACCCTAGGGTGCTTCTTCCACACCCTAGGGTGTGGAGATGCTGGTCAGTTTAGGTAAGCTTATCTCAACTAAACTTCTCAAGTTGACACAACCAATCAACCATCACAGAGGCTTTCAAATTCCTTTTTTAACTTTAAAATTTTTTTTTATTTTAAAGAAAATAAAATCAAGCAAAATAAAACAGCCAATCAAAACAAACCAGTGTAAGTAACACAGGACTTCACAACAATATGAAGTCAACAATGAAAAGGATACAGGACCTCAAAGCAAGATAATAGGGAATTAACAAAGACTGCCCCCTTCAGAAGTAGATCCCCTGTAGATGCTTCACTGCATATTGTCATCCTTTGAATAGATGATCAGACTACAGGCTTTAAACCTGTAAAGTCAGTGAAACACTAAACACTACAACCATTAAATTGTACTTTACCTCAATAGCTATCATTGCAGCCTGTGTTTCTACAGATCAGCTGGTCGCTTACAGCACTGGAGAGAGGAGATTTGGCTCTTGTTTCCCAGCCCACGTGCTAGAATGGTCTGGCATCTGGTCTCACTCCAGCACATGGGACCAATTTGCAGGAAGGTCTTGCTTCTTGGTGACTTCTTGTTCTCTTCCCTGCAGTTCACAAATGGTGCTGACTCACAGGAAAAGGCTGGGGTCTGGCCCATCCTCCAATGGCCTGTGCATGGTGCCGATTTGCAGGGAGGGCTTGCTTCTTTGTGACTTCTTGTTCTGGTTCCCTGCAGTCCCTCAAATTCTAAGCTGTTATTAAGTCAATAATTGGTGGGGTCCAGTGTTACATTACAACATATGTACACAGATTGCACTTTTCAAGTAAGGATAATAAGGATATTCTGCTTTTTCTCTTGCATTCTCTTTCCAGATCTGCACCAAATACATAAGAAGTTATGAATTATATTCATCCTGCCATGATAGAGAACAGCAGAACTTATTCCTTCCATCTAGCTGTGTTTTCATGCCTGGCTTACTCTCTTTCCTCATTGCTGGGAGTGAATACCCAATACCTGAAACTTTGAGGAGAGGTTTCATTTGGCTTCCATTTTCAGTCTATGCTTGAGTGGTTTTCAGGAAGAAAGTCAATGTGAAGGAGAGAAGTTGTTTAGATCATGGCATCCAGGAAGAGAGAGAGACTGGAGAAACTGGGCAGGGAAATATACTCATCCACATTAGCCCCATGTGATCTATTTCTTTATACCAGGCCCTACGACCTAACAGCCATCAGGTGTAGCTCTTCCATAACTCAGTCACCTTCCAGACTCCCTGGCTAGAAGCCCACAGTGGGGAATATCCCCATTTTAATCATAACTCTTCAATTCCGGCCTTCAAAACCTCATGATCATGTCTTTGAAAAGGGTGATTGATTTAAACTATAAACTATAAAGAACTATAAACTATAAGATTGAAAAAACTACTACTAGTGATAGACAGCAGGTCTATAGTCAGCCCTCTTTAGCAATGTTGAGATTGACCCAGAGCGACATGAGAATACTTTCTGAGGTGACTTAGGCATCTCGACAGGAAGAGTGTTTCTTCAAGACAGCTGTGTCCAATGTTTTGAGGTTTCCACTTAAGGGATCACATGCCTTGTATATATATATATCTTTTGAAATTGGTTGCTTTCCCTCTCTGTAAGGCTCTACATGTTCATCCATGTCTGGCAAGCACAAGGTGCTGACTTTGATTCTCAGTACAAAGAAGAGAGAGAGAGGGGAGAGAGAGAGAGAGGGAGAGAGAGACAGAGAGAAAGAGAGCCTTAAAGAAAAATAAGATGTGTTCTTGAATGTGAGCCTTAAAGAAAAATAAGATGTGTTGATTCCAAGGACTCACCTTGGTGAATCCTGGCCTCAGATAGATTATATACCTTAATGCTTTGGAAAAATACTAATGGATATGGTTGAAGCAATGAAAAAAAGGAAAACTAAAAAGAGTTCTGATAATATTAAGGGCTAGTGAATATGTGCAGAAATTGAAACACTCATTTGTAGGGGAATATACAATGGTATAGATCCTCTGGAAGAGTATGGCAGTTTCTATTAATGTTGAGTCTACTCTTACAATATGACCAAGTGTCTTAGTTACTTTCACATGCAGAGATCCAGAACCCAAGAACCACAAGTGAAGTAAGAATAGGTAGGGCTGGGGGTAGAGCTTAGTGGCACAAGCACTTGTCTGGCAAGCACAAGGTGCTGACTTTGATTCTCAGTACAAAGAAGAGAGAGAGAGGGGAGAGAGAGAGAGAGAGAGGGAGAGAGAGAGAGACAGAGAGAAAGAGAGAGAGATTCAGTACATAGTTTGTTGGCTCCAGGGCAGCCCAGGTAGCAGTGGGGGCACAGGAGAGGAGAAGGAGTCTGTGACATGGAGGCAGGGAGGGACAAGTGGAGGAGGAGGGAGCTACGTCCTTGCAGGTATCCTGCACAGTGACTCACCTCTTTCCACCAGGCTTCACTTCCCAACATCACTCCCAGCTATAATCCCATTGCAGACAAATCCAGCAATAAGTGTCATACACCCGTGATCCAGCAACCTCCCAAGATCCAGCCCTATGAGTGTATGAAGTGTTGGAGGCTCATCTAGTTATAAACCGTAACACCAAGTATTTATATCCATAGAAACGGGAAAACTGATGTTCATATAAAAATGTTTACACGGATACTTGTAGCTGTTCTATTTAGAACCACTCCAAACTGAAACAGCACCAATGATTATCATGAAGGAATAAACAAAGAATAGTAAATCTGTTCTGTGCAACCCTACTCCATGAACAATTAAATTTTGCTATCTTCATTAACATGGATGAACATGTAGAGCCTTACAGAGAGGGAAAGCAACCAATTTCAAAAGATTACATATTATGTGAAAACTAGTCGGATGTCCTGAAAAATACAAAAGTGCAGGAGAATAAATCTGGTCAGTTGTATCTATGATAGGCGTGTGGGAGAATCTGATTACAAAGGAACAGCATGAGGAATTTTATTTGTTTAATGGAACTGTTATCTATCTTGTGTACAGTGGCTATAGAAATCCAAACACTCATTAAATCTCATACTAGTGTTAAATGCAGCAAAATTTATCACACATATTAAGGAGATGCCCTCCAAAATAAACGGTGATGACAACACAGGACAGAATAGCTGTGGCAGAGGATACAGAAGGGATGACAGTGTAAGAATATAATGTGGGCGTAATTCCAGCCCAGGAATAGGAAGCACGAGCTTCACACACTTGATTTTTCCTGAATGTGATACTATTTTGGAAAATTGAGAACACTTTGATTATTTTTTTATTTAAAAAATTGTAATTTTATTTTTATGTGTGTCGTTTCACAACCAGAGCAGAAAACCCAAAGTACACAATAGGAATTAATCCATTTTATTGCTAGTTTTGTAAAATATTCAAGAAAACTGACCCTGGATAGGCAGTGCACCTTTCCTTGTGTAACTCTGTAGAAAGGATTGGATTAAAATAAGTGAATGTGCTGATTTACACGTGTAAACATATATTTGTATTAATCAGAGCATAAGCAGCCATTTCCTTACACTGCAACATAATATTTGATAGCAATTTATGAGGGAAATTAAATGGTAAGAAGAACAGTGGAAAAGGATGAGAAGAACCTTTTGCTCTAGTATAGGAAGAACCAGGCCATGACCGGATGTGTCAGTCCTCACTGACCCTTTGGGGATATTATGTGTGTAGAGCCACAGTGAGAGGAGAGTTTGGGTCGTCATCAGGCTGAGCCACTTCAGCCTCCGGAGGGAGTGGACAGATGTCCAAATGTCCCGAATCTTTGTACCAAAGCCTGAAGAAAGGCCTCAGGGATCCAGAAAAGCAGTTTTGAGGAAAGGTGTGGATGTGGCTGTTGTCTGTCATGTTATAGAAGGAGACACATCCATGCTCGTAGTCTAAGAAAATACAGACCACGCTAGGATTCTCTTTTAGAACGAGTTGAGTCTCTGGAGAGGTGAGTGCCCAGTACTCATTGTTATAAAGTCTGATGGCCCAGAAACCGTCTTCGGGTTTTATGTAAGTCCTCTCCTTCCTCATCACTCTATTCTGACAGATTCCCAGGTCCCAGGCTGTACTGCTGTCCACCTTCACCTCCCAGAAGTGCCTCCCACAACTGATGAACTGTTGACCCAGCACGCAGGGAAGGGATTCAAATCTCAGCTGGCTCTTAGGAAGATCTTGAGGTTTCTCCCCCATGGTTACTCGTCGTCTTTCTTTAGACAAGATGAGGTCAGGATGGGCTGTTTCTGGGTCCAGAGTCACATTCGCTGCAAAGGAAACCAAACTTTTAATCTCTGAGAAGACTGGAGCGATCTTGAAATAAGGATATCTATATAATCGTGAGATGTCTGGGGCCAGCAGAGGGGAACATACTCTCACCAGGATTCTGTCACCTGCCCCCCTACAACCCCCCGAGACTGCAGAGCCTGAGGAGTGTAGTCACTCTTCCATGGTCAGACTCACCGGCCAGGAAATATTCTTTTCTCCAGTCTGAAAAGAGAAAAAATATGTATTATTAGAACTTATGTTTTAATTTCTGACATGACAAATTTTTTTTCCCTTTAAGATATTTTCTATTGGTTGTTTTCCTCTTTGATAATGTCTCAAATTTATTCTGCACCTTTTGTTTGAAATATGTTTTCCACTGTTCATCATTAAATATTCCTATAGAAATCAATAGCTCTGGTTTGTACCTCCTGTGGTGTAGACTGCAGATGTAGATTAGAACACAGTTACTGTCTTCTTGAGAAACAACAGAATCACACATTCTGCAGTCAGCTTCCTGCTACATTTAGGTGGAAGAATGTATCTGAAATGTGGCCAGTGAAATATGCATGGCAGTCACCATACCCCTTCTACCCTTGAGAATAAATCACTGAATTTCTTCATTCTGGCTCTTACCAGAGCAGTGTCTTACCCCTGGTGGGGGCAGGCTGTGAGCAAATTGGAGAGTGCAGAAGAGTAGGGTATTAACAACTCCTAGTATTAAAGGCACCCTTCTGAGGACAGTTTCCAGGAATATTCAGGGGTGCTCAGGTCGTAATTTGCGTGACTGAAGAATACCATGTAATTGCCCCTGACGACTGTGCTTAACTCCCTACTGAGTAAAGTCAGCTCATGTTTTACAAAAATTGCTATTAATAGTGCCGCACGATTTAGATATGCAGGCTTAAAATGAAGTTCTGCATTGGTTGCTTCCAATTTGTAGTCTTGATTGTGTTTGGGCAACAGGAGTAGGAAAGCAGAGAAGGCTGCCTGCACATCCAGTCGTCCAGGACAGGCAGCGAGGAAATCTTGTTAAAGCTGTATGTGTTACTTGGAAAGCAGATCACATGGATGTGGCAATATCACATTGCTCATCTAGACAGGATTTAGGGGATCTCCTCATTGTTCACTGCGTGCAGTGCCGTGCGCAACGGAGAAGCATCAGTACTTGGACATAACAGCACTCACTGAAGGTATAATGATGTACTACTGAAGATCAATTACTTATAATTATTCACCTGGTAAAAATATAAAATAAGTTAGATGTCGCTATAGTTGAGTGATTTTCAGGCTATAAAAATTTGACTTTTTAGGGGTTACATTATGAACAGGGTGCCAAAATCAGCCCCAAATCTCTTTTTGGAAATAGCATTGTACTAGAACCAGTCATTCATTGCCTATGGCTCTTTCCATGTATTAGGGATAGAACTGACTAGTTTTACAGGGACAATAAAGCACAGAAGCCTTAAAATTCTCATTATCTGCTCCTTGTAGAGAACTTATGCCAGCTCTTTTTAGACCAATCATAATAAGAGATAAAGATTAAAAAGGCATAGATGAATGCTGTAATTTGGTTAATGAATATAGTAACTTAAGGAATACAGCAAATTAAGATGATAGACTTCACAGCCTAAAGAGAGATATGCAAGAACATAAATCAGCTACCAAATGTGTCTGCGACTGTACTTTGGGTGTCATTGTTGATGCATAATACTAACGGGAAGGAAATGTGTGAGATGCCTATAAAATTTGGAGAAAGGTGACTTAGCCTGCCAAATCACTTCCCCAAAGGACTAAAAGAATGAGTTTTTCAAAGATGAGCATTTCAGAGTTCAGGAAATTTGAAAAGTCACACACCAAACTCAGAAACACTAATGTAGGAAAACTGTGATGCTTCACAGAAAATTCCATTACTCTGGATGGTAGGTCCTGCTACAGTCCCCAAGTGACTAGTGCTGACACGACCAGGTCACCGCAAAACATGAATTCCAGTAGTGTAGATGCTAAAGGGTTTAAACTGTTAGAGGTAGAGCCCTAAAAATGAGGTGCCCTAGGACTGCATTAAAAGTGAAAGTGCAAGAATGGAGCCCTCCAGGAACAGTTTCAAACCATCCAGGCTGGCTCTCTTTGCCGCTACTATCATGTTATGTGCCGGGCTGAGCAAATAACTGGTAAATATTCCTGAGTTCCATAAAACAACCATCGTTCACCTTGGTGAGTTTGGATAGATCCCTGTTCCCCTGGAGGCGCCAAATACACAATTTTACACATATGATCAATATGAAAAGTATGTCATGTCTATTTAACCATCCTTGGTTGAATATTTGACACCAAGTAAGTAAACAGTGAAATGTGAGGAAATGTACATAACTGCTTGAAATGTGAAGGAATTTCCAAAGCAAATACAATGTCACAAAACACAGATAAAATGTTATTTTCCCAAAGTGCTTAATCGGCACCCCTTATTCCTACCATTTGCTGAATCATGGATGAGTCCTAGAAGGCCAGTTAAGAATGCAATAAATAATACTGAGCAGAGACCTAGTCACACTTTAATTGTGAGACAGACTATGAATTTAATCTCTGCAAGTTGTTCAACCAAAAAGCAATAGCAGTAGCAGTCTCCAAGTGGAGGAACAAAATTGGACTCTGTAGTATTTATTAGTTCATTTGCAACAAATAGTATAAGGCGTGCACAGAACAGGAAAGCATGGAAAAATACCTAGGAAGAGCAGCAATCAGTAGTAACTGCTTGAAATGGGACTCAGAATTGGGATTAACAAACACAGACCTCAAAGCAGAAATCATAAGTAACATTAAAGAACACTGAAATAAAGAAAGTACGATTCAGTCACTGTTAAATAGGGGGAAATTAATAACTATTGAATTTGTAAAGAAGGTGGATTAATGGAGTAAACAAAATTTTGTCTTCATTTCTTAGTATCTACTTTTCTTATCTTTTAAGTGTCTTATGAGAAACAGGTGAGAAAAAAGCAAAATATTTAAAAAGTTATCATACTTGCTAAGGTTTTATGGAACAGAAGTTAGGTATATATTTTTCTTTGCATTTCATAGTATGCTGTCTTACATAATTTATATGTCTTTGGACATATAGTTATAATTATATGAACATATAATATAATATTTATAGGACAAAATCACTCACCAGGGTACAAATATGAATTCTGCCAGCCTGCAAGAGTACAAAATGATGAGACATGGTTTATGTTTCTAGTTCTTGTTATACCATTTCCTCTTTTTAAAATTCTGTATTATGCAATAAAAGGTAAAACAAAATAATTCTAGAATAACAATAGTTAATACATTGCATATTGTTACCTTTAAAGTAGTTGCTCAGTGTACAAGATACGGGCATCAAATATTCTCTAATGATAGCACAACAAAAGCTTCCTTTTCATTGAATTGAAAGACACTATTAGTACAGCTGAACTGAATTTTCCCCTTTCCCTTCCTTCCTTTCTCTTTCTACCATCATGTTTCCTTTTTCCTTGTGAAACATTTCTTCTCTTTTCACATTAACCATTTTACATTATAGACCTTATTAACTCTTTCCGTTTCTCATGCGTGGGAGACAATGTGCTGCTGACACCTGTGAGTCTGATTTACCTCACACGGACATCATCTCAAGTTACATCCATCACCTGTAAAAGTCTTGAGTTAATGCTTCTTTATGGCTGAGTCGTGCTCCGTTGTATAAAAATCCACATCCTTTTTCTCCATTCCTCAGTTCTTGGGCATTTGGGTTGTTTCTAAATTTAGCTATTACAGATCGTGCTGCTATAACCATGGGTGCACATATACTGCTGTGGTATGATACTTTGGATTCTTCCAGGAAGGTACCATGAAATGTTAGAGAGAATGGGACATCTAGTCCTACTTTTTGAGGAATTGGCCACACTGAAATCCCCAGTGGTTGCATCAGTCTGCACATCAAGAACAGTGGAGAAGGGTTCATTTTTCCCCACAGCCCGTCCAGCATTTGTTATTGACTGATTCCTTGAGGGCAGCCATTCTTTCTGGAGCGAGATGGAATCTCAATATTTTAACTTGCAACGCTCCAAGGACTAATGATGATGAACATTTGTTCATGTATTTATTTACCATTTCTATTTCTTCAACTGAGAATTGTGAATTCATTCTCAGATGCCTATTTTTGGATGTTTTAAGTTTTTAAATCCTTTACGTGTTCTAAATATAAGTGCTTTGTTTGAGCTCTTCTAATTTGGCTAAAATTTTTCCCACTGTATGTTGTGATTTTACTTTGTTGGTGACTACTTTTGATGTGAAAAAGCTTTTTAATAAGGTGAGACCCCTGTTGCTTATTCTTTGAAGTATTTCCAGGGCAGTTTGGGTTTTTTCATGAATTCTCTGCCTATACCTATGTCTTCAAGATTGCTACCTCATTTCTCTTTCAGTAGATTTGGCTCATGAGAAGTGTCAGGTAACTTCTTGGTTATTTTCCTGGCCCACAAGTGCTACTAGCTCATGGAAAGGGTGGATTGACTTCTTGGTTCTCTTCTTGGTCCGAGACTGCCACTGTCCCTAGGGTTTTTATCATGTATGAGTATTGGTCCTTTTTTTTCATCCTTGTCATTCTGTAATATTCAGCTGTATTTCATCTGTGTCCCTCTTCTTCTTTACAATAATTTATTTTCTCATCTTAAAAATACTGTCCTTTTTGTGAAGAGAGAAATACAA